>JANSTV010113377.1:0-18696 GCA_027564135.1 Lestremia cinerea
TTGGTGGAGGCTGGCCATTCGCCGGCCACTGTGTCGATTTGCTTCACCACCGGCGTGATGCTTAGTGCCTGACGGAGCTTCCGTACAGCCAATTCTGTGCTGCCAACCGCCTGGGCGATTTGCTTGTCTGAAAAGCCTAAAGTCTTTGCCTGTAGCAAGAGGGCTTCGGGCAGCTCTTTGTCTTTACTTTTCTCAATCGATTCCAACGTTTGAATAATGTTCTCAAATTTGTGCAAGAACCAACGGTCGATCTTCGTCAGAGCGTACAACGAGTCAACGGAATACCCAGCACGAATGGCGGCCGCTAGCACATACATTCTCTTGTCAGTTGGCTGAGACAACTCGGCCTCATTGACTTTCTTCAAGTGCGGATCGAAACCGGTTACATTCTCGTCGACCATTCGCAACGCCTTTTGAAAAGCTTCTTCGAATTTTCGTCCGATAGCCATCACCTCTCCGACGCTCTTCATCGAACTACCGATATTCTTGCTGACTCTTGAGAACTTTGCCAAGTCCCAGCGCGGCATTTTCACAACGCAATAATCCAGACTCGGTTCGAAACAGGCAGTGGTGACGCCTGTCACGGAGTTCTTGATCTTTGGCAACGGGATATTCAACGCCAATTTCGCGGCCACGTAGGCCAATGGATAGCCTGTGGCCTTGCTGGCCAGTGCGGAGCTGCGAGACAGGCGAGCGTTCACTTCGATGATGTAAAAGTCCTCGGAATCGGGACTGAGCGCGTACTGGATGTTGCATTCGCCGACGATGCCGAAGTGGCGAATCACTTTGATGGCAGTGGCACGCAGCATGTAGTACTCCTTGTTGCTCAATGTCTGCGATGGAGCCACGACAATGCTCTCACCGGTGTGAATGCCCAGCGGATCGACATTTTCCATGTTGCACACCGTGATACAGTTGTTGTAGGCATCGCGAACCACTTCGTACTCAACCTCCTTCCAGCCCTTCAAAGATTTGTCGATGATTAGCTGCTTCGAATGAGCCAACCCCTGAAAGACAAAAGCCATTACAACCCTTTCCAAAATCACCTCTTAAGCTCTCCTCACCTGTTCGGCCAGATTGATGAGCTCTTCTCGGTTGTTCGCGAAGCCCGAACCCAGGCCGCCCAAAGCGAAGGCCGCTCTGGACATCACAGGGTAGCCTAGTTTCTCTGCCGCTGCCAAGGCTCCCTCCACGGAATACACACAGTCAGACGGGGCCACCTTCTCGCCGATCGAATTGATGCGATTCGCGAATATCTCTCGATCTTCGGTTTCGATGATCGACTGAATGGGTGTGCCCAAGATTTTCACACCATATTTTTCAAGGATTCCACTCTTCACGAGTTCCACCCCGCAATTCAGTGCCGTCTGTCCACCGAATGTCAGCAAAACTCCGTTCGGCCGCTCCGACTTGATCACCTGTTCGACGTAGTCTGGGGTGATTGGCAGAAAGTAAACTTTGTCGGCCAAGCCTTGAGATGTCTGCACGGTGGCGATGTTCGGATTTATCAAGATCGTCTGGATGTGCTCCTCTTTGAGCGCTTTGATCGCTTGCGAGCCAGAGTAATCGAATTCACCAGCTTGACCAATTGAGAGGCCACCGGAGCCCAAAATCAATACTTTTCGTGGCTTCACGATCTTCACATCCAAACCTGGAGCGTACACCAACCGGTTGGTAATGCAGCTCTTGATAGTTAGCTCATCATTGTTGGATTTAACTGCGTCCAAAAATACATCGAACAAGCACTCCAAGTCGTCGGGTCCTGCAGTGTGTTCGGGATGGAATTGAACACTGAAGAACGGCTTCGAGTTATGAACGATGCCTTCATTGCTGCCATCGTTGCTGTTGGTGAACAAAACGTCCCATTCGCCGGGGAGTGTTTTGGCGTTGACAGCGAAACCATGATTCTGCGATGTCATGTAGCAATTGCCAGTGCCTTTGTGAAGGCACGGCAAGTTGTGGCCACGGTTTCCGTAATCCAGCTTGTACGTTTGGCATCCGGCTGCTGTGGCTAACAGCTGATGGCCGAGGCAAATGCCGAAGATGGGTTTGCGACTACCTGAGGCGATCACACTGCGAATATTCTTGACGGTTTTTTGACAAACTACTGGATCACCGGGGCCATTCGACAGGAACAACCCATCGTACTCTTGATCATTGATGGGATGATCCCATGGCACGACATCCACTCGAGCTCCACGTTTGACGAAGCAGCGAATTTGATTCAGCTTCAGCCCGCAGTCAACGGCACAGATGCGCGGCGAACCGCTGGCATTGTAAGTTTTGATTTCTTTACTGGAAACCTCAGCGACCAAATTCCGTGTGTTTTGATCGACGAATGGAGCCTCGACGCGAGAGGAACCTTTCTGGACGATTCGCCCTGTAATTGGAGAGGAAATTAGAACTCGGCAAGCTCCTAAACCGCACGTAACCTACCCAACACAGTGCCTTTCTCGCGAATACGTTTTGTCAGTGCGCGAGTATCGACGCCACTGATGCCTGGAATGTTGTACTCTTTCATCCATTCGGAGAGCGTCTTCTCGGATCGCCAGTGCGATGGCTTCTCGCAGATCTCGTCAACGATCAAGCCGGCTACCCAAATCTTGTTGATCGATTCGAAAAATTTGGGAAGATTGAATTCATCGGTCTCGTTGCCGGGGATGCCATAGTTGCCCACCAAGGGGTAGGTCAACACCAAGAGTTGCCCGTGATACGATGGATCTGTCATCGATTCCGGGTAGCCAACCATTCCCGTTTGAAACACCACCTCGCCATCTACATCACGATCGGCGCCGAATCCAATACCAGGAACCTTCGTCCCATCCTCAAGAACCAATTCAACAGCTGACATCCTCTCGGTCAATAACCTCTCCTCGTTGTCAAATGTCAACAATTTAATAATCTCTTGTTTTGGTTCGTTTTCGCCTTCGTTTATCTCCTGTGAATAACCGGAGAACAATTAGACTGTGCAGATAACGGTGAACCGGCAACATGCCTCTTTCGAGACATGTGGTGTGAGCACATGTTGAAATCGTAAATTGTTTAACGGAGAAATGGAGCTAACAAATTGAAGTCACCACGACTCATGAAGTTTTAAAATGCAACTTTACAAATAAATTGAAATACATTTTTGACCACTTGAAACTCGAAACTTGGTGTAAGCATAAATTTCTTATCAAGAAAAAGAAACGCACTGCGGAGCGACAATGTTTGCAGCAATAATTAACGAGTTGTCCCAAAACGCGACGGTCAACTCAAAACTTCAGCCAAACCCGTTCTCGACGAAAATCACCGGTCTTGACCTTGAAAGAGTTGAATGACAAACAATTTGCATACTGCACCGCATTAACGAGCATATGGCCGCCAGACGATGCGTCTATTTAGCGACCATCTTCTTGCGAGATGCAAGCGAATGACGACTCACACGAAGGCGAATTGATTACAACAAATATTTCGTTCTTTCCCGGCATTTATGGGCCATCACTGTCATGCTTACCCTATTATGGCTTCGTATTTTCGTAAAATGCTCACTTCCTTCACAATTTCATCGAAAACTCAAGTAGCTTTTTCCAAAAATTGATTACAATTCTCACGCGCTGAAATTAATGACAAAAAATTAAGATTGTGAAGAATGTGTTGCGGAAACACGTGGCTATGGCGTCAGCCAAGACGAGAATCGTGAAATAAACGTACCGATACGGTCAGTCATCAGCGAACGACTGAAACGCCATAATACATTTTACCATTCATAAAGAGCATGTTGACATCGTTCCGAGAGAGGATTCCAGCTCAACACACACAGCCGACCACTTGTTACCCTGCGTTGTGATTGCCTTTTTGGGAGCTTGCATGTATTTGTGCGTGCGAGAGAGAGTGACAGCTGATGGCTCTCCTTATTTGGACTTGAAGTAACACACACAAATGCACACGCACACGCACATGCACAAAGATACATCATTTGACTGCTGAAATAGCGATAGGAGTTTTGGTCCCCGAAGAATCAACGGTTTGGAAGTGATTTTTAGAAAGCCGAAAATGAGTGGAAATTTTGGAAATTTTCGAATTCCGATCCAACGAGATCAGTCAGAGCAACTTTATCTTTAATTGATGGTCCAGCGACCACTTTTTCTGCTTCAATCGCTGTTTTCGTGCGAGTGCATGGTAAACAATCGTGAAGTTGCCCGCATCGGGTCTTCTTCCAAAATTCAAATTTAGCCAGTTGTCTCTCAATTTGGGTGTCAGATTTCGAGTAGGGGACAATTGGCATGCGACTCGAGACTTTGAATGATATTCGAATGGCTTTTAGCGAGTCTCAATAAAGTATTTATTTGCCGGAGTTCTTCACTTCAAATCATTGGCTTCATCATTTCATTGTTTGTTTATCCCGAAGATAGAACCCGATTGCAGCAACAAGCTCATGGACAGACTTTTCAACACATTTGAGCTCAGCGCATTCTTACCATTTGCCAACTACTCTACATATCGAAAACGTCATCCTGAGGAGCAACACACAGAATTTTCTTGTTGACGCATGCATCGACAGAGTTGACAAATATCAATCATGTAAATAAACAACAGAATGACGAAGATGAAGAATGCAAATTTCGAACATTCGCGATAAATATTTATTTAGAACCGACTTCTAAGAATTTTTTCTCGAAATTGAGAAATGGTGCCCCTCTTCTTTTAAGCTAACCCGTGATAAGATAAGCCTTTAGCGGCATTTCAATCACGGTGCTGAAATTCACTGGCAAACAAGCGAAGTCTTGGGTCAAAATTGGATTCATGTCAAGATTGCTTCTCTCTTTTTCTCGGCTATCGCTTTGGTGAATAGATGCATTTCAGTAATTTCATGCCAATGACAAAATGATCGGAGACGAAAATGGAATTGGATTTGTCGAAAAGTCTTTCATAAATCGTGTCTCGTTCAGCTCATCCGCTATCAGAAATCAAATCTTGAAACCGAAAGCGGTTTCTATCGGCTGGAGAAGGTAAAATAGATTGCGCTAGTCAACTTCCAATGAAATGTCATAGCAATTTCAGCTAACGGTGCTTTTGATATGCTTCAAGCGAAGGACTCAATAGATGACGAACGTTTGACAAACGTCGTTGAAATCATTTGTGTAAACATGCTTCAAGTGCATGTGGTTATGTTAAGATCGTTTTTGTAATTTTTGTACCGGTCATTGCACAGTAAAGATCGAAACCTGATGAAGCGTCCGCGTCCACAAAATGAATACTTTATAGGATATGTCTGGCACACATGCGAGAACTGGACAGGTGAGAATAATTGTTTGGCAAAGTCTCAAAGCTCAATGAAAATAATGTTTTTTCTCTGCAATTTTGTGCCCGCATCAAACAAGTGAACACAACCAATTGCTTACTGTGCGGAAGCCAATTCATTAAACAACGACGTGTAGAACCTTCAAAGTGTGCTTGTTGCGCCCGACAAAGACAAGCAATGGCCGCGATGCCAAATGTTCGGATAACCGCCCACCAGATTGCTGATAATATTATCTGCACCATTTGCATCACCGAATTCCAAGAGTCCGAAGAAGCCAAGGCTCTATCATGCGCAGTAAGCTGCATTCCAGCACCGATTAACTTATGATATTTTCCGATGTTGGATTTCATTCCGTTCCAGCATTACTATCATCCGTCATGTATCGAACAATGGCTCAGGGACAGCGTAAGCTGTCCCATATGCCGCACACCGGTTGAAGTGGCGGAGGAGGAGGAGGAATCCGAGGAAAGTGAATCTGATCATCATGATGCTGAATTGTTAGTAGATCGATTATATCCCGTTTTATCGCCAACTGGCCGACAATCGATAACTGAACCAATACCAGTTCGATCACAGCGCGTTCGATCGCTAATTGATCGAGAATTATCAGCTGAATCATTACTATTTCGATCATATCCCGTTATATCGCCAACTGGTCGACAATCAATAGCTGAACCATTACCAGTTCGATCACAGCCCGTTCTATCGTCAACTGATCGAGAACCAATAGCTGAACCATTACCAGCTCGATCATATCCCGTTCTAGCGCCAACTGGTCGACAACCATTATTTCAGACATTAAGGGTTCGATCATACCCCGTTCTAACGCCAACTGGTCGACAATCAATAACTGAACCATTACCAGTTCGACCGTACCCTGCCCTATTGGAAACTGAACGAGAATCAATAATTGAAACATTACCAGCTCGATCACAGCTCGTTCTATCACCAACTGATCGAGAATCAATAGCTGAACCATCATCAGCTCGACAATTTCCTGTTTTATCGCCAACTGGTCGACAATCAATATCTCAGACAATAAGGGTTCGATCATACCCCGTTCTGACGCCAACTGGTCGACAATCAATAACTGAACCATTACCAGTTCGACCGTACCCTGCTCTATTGGAAACTGAACGAACTTACCCCGTTCTAGCGCCAACTGGTCGACAATCAATAACTGAGCCATTACCAGTTCGACCGTACCCCGTTCTATTGGAAACTGATCGAGAATCAATAGAGGAGTCACTAGTTCAATTGTCGGACGACACAGCTCCATCCGATGAGTTCTCAGAATAATGTTTGGGGATGAAGTCCGAATTATTTCTGACTTGGGAACCCCAGAAGCAAAAGACAGTTTGTTTTGGTAAATTTCACGAATTTATTTATGAAATGATCGCATTGATTATGCACAATTAGTCAAATACGAATGCTTCTAATTATACTCTCCACCGACGTATTAAACTTTGTCGTACTTCGAAGATTTTAACGAATTGAAATTAATAAACTTTTGATTAAGAAATTGAATAAATAAAGGTTTTCTTTTCAATTCTTAGCGGGATGAATTGATCGAGCGGGCATATCTGCAGAGTTCATGGAAGGAACAAATTGAATGATTGGCTCTGTTTGACGAGAGGCCATGAATCGTTAGCCTTCTGATTGATCTCGAACCGCTGATCTCATCCCTTCTATTTTATGCTTACGAGCTAAAAACTTAAATAAAAACCACAAAAAGGGCTTAGAAATATGCGTATGCTGTTCAGAAAAGAGTAAGTCTCCGTTGACGGTTCCGTGATCTGTTGCACTGCCGTGGCTCTCCACGAATGGCTCCAGATGATTCAATAAAACTACCATTCGGTACTGTCGAACTCGAACAAGCAAATAAAAAAGAAAAATGAATAAAACACTATCAATGCGTTCGAGACGCATCATTTTGATTGCATTGCGTGAGGGGTGGTGGCTGTCAATAGAGCCCGTTGTGCCTAAGTGCTATAAATCTACTTGGTGATGTTCTCCTTGTTATCAGCATTCTGCAGAGCATTCTGCTTGACCAAACGTTGACGCATCATCTTATTCTCGTCAGCGCACTTTGTGGTGATTGAACTGCGAACGGCTGTTTCTGAGACGTTGCAACGAACTCGAACATATTGAACGATGTCAGCGATGATATGTTGGTCCAATTGATTTTTGATCGGCTTGTTGGACTCCATGAATGCTGAAAGGTGAGGAAGAGAGAAGTTAGCAAATGTTCGAGGTGAGAATGAGTGATGAAAAACCTACCAGGTGAGGGTTTCCCGGTGAGCGAATGCGAGGCCAATGTTTCACGTGAAAATTTCGTGCGTAAAAGCTTTCTGGTGGCAGCCGTGTGTGAGTTCCAGTTGATATTCTGCAGGACATATCTGGGCACTTTGGTTTGGTTGGCACCAATGATGATCTCATCTTGTGGACTCCCTCCTTGCAGATCTTCAATCAGTGATTCCCGCAACGACACGGTTTTGGTTCGTGAACCCTCCGAATTGTTCATGCTCAAATTCTGCACTGAACTCGAACTGGAAGATGTCGGACGATAGATTGATTGACTTGAAGCGTGCAAGGACGTTCGACTGTTGTTGTTCGAATACGAAAAATTGCTATCGTTTGTGTCTTCAACGGCATCGATACTGATATTGCTGTAGAATTCGGTCGGTGAATCTTGCTGGCGAGACGGACCTGGCGTTTGCAAATGCAAATTCAGAATTCTCGGTGGATTCGACGATACCGGTCTGCTTTCACGTTGATTGAACACCACCAACGGAGTACTGCTTGTATGCGCTTGGTCATTGCTCACCACATCCTCGCTCGTCCTGCTATCGTATCGTGACAGAAGCTCTTGCACTAAAGATTTCACATCGACCATTTGGCTATTCAGATCGACAACATTCTGCTTGATATCTTGGACTTCCGAAGCGAGATCTAGTTGAGCTTTCAAAATTTGCTCTTGACTATCGGTGACTGCTCGCATATGACGATTGTAAGCTTCCTCGCTCATTGTGAAGTCAGTCTGAGTTCGTGCCTCAAATGTCATTCTTCGGGAACCAACCGTTCTTGTCTGTGATCGGCGCTGCCTTTGTGGCTGCGGTTGTGTTTGTGGCTGCGGTTGTGTTTGTGGTTGTGGTTGTGGTTGTGGTTGTGGCTGTGGTTGTGTTTGTGGTTGTGGTTGCGGAGCTGCCGGTGGTGGTGGCGTTAATCGTGAGGACGAGCTCGATTGCGAGACATTCAGCCTGATAACCGATGTGTCATGGCTGGTGGACGGCTCATTCCGATAATTAGCATTTTCCTCGCTAAGCCGCAACTGCGCTTCTCGCTTACGTTTCATGATCGGTTTCTTCTCCATATTTCGCAAATCGGCTATCTCCCGATCCAGGAAGGATCTATCATCGGATATGGTGACGATTGTCGCATGAATCACCTGGCTGTTGCGCGTCAAATATACAATTTTTCCGGTGTGGATCTCGATCGTGTTTCCAGTATTTCCACCAAAGCTCACATCCCTCGCTTCAATGATCTCAAAATTCCTGGTGTAATGACCCCTGGCCGGTGGTCCAGTGTACGAACGAAATTCAACCAAGAGCCACAATTGGGCGACACCGGCGGGATCAAACGTCACAACAGCCTCCGCGTTGCCGTTCGTTCGTCGCGTGGTTCTGGAAAGAGGAAAATCGTGTTTAGGACTTTGTTGCCATTCGTTTCCCGCTCGAATCTGAGCTCATCAAATTCATCATTCACATTCAAGGATGTACGTATGCATTCAACTGCAACGTTCGCACTTGAACGTAATTACACGCAAACAACGAAGAATAGACGGCAAAGGGAATCGGCCGTTCGAATTCCATCACAAAGTATTGTTGCCGACACAAAATCAATGAGCTTCTCGGAAAAAATGATGAAATACATTTCCATCATCCTCTTTTCCTCTTCGAGTTGCTTCTTCTCATTCTATTTCTCTTTTCTTAATTCTTTCTCGGGTATGAGTCGAATCGAGCAAGAATCTAAAGGAAAAGAAATGAACGAAAGAAGCAATCGTTCAACGAGTACCTGAGGTTTCGAAAAAATGCAACTGTTCATCGAAATGGGCGAGTTACTGAAATCGCTCGACGTTATCTCATTTTCAGGCCGAACGAACATTCAAATTCGGCTGAAAGACTTTTTCAAGCAAATGCTTCTTCTCCAAACGGGAGGCTATTCGGTATATCCTCGCGTGGAATTGCCGCGTTTTTTTTTTTGTTACTTACATATTCGGTACGGGCTCCATGAATCGACTGTCTGATAAAAATGTTCACGAAAAATACAGTTAAACACGTGAGTAATTCAAAAACTCGCACAAAATCACCCAGAAAATAGCTTTCAAAACACACAAAACACACGAAATGCACGAAAGACAGAGAAACGACTGTAAAAACAGCCGGTTGAAACACAAATAAATTGAGTCGACTGAGTGGCCGCAATGAGACTATTTGCCAACACTTTGAAAACTCAACAGGAAAATGCAGAGCTGTTCTGACTATGACCGAACCGTGAGCGATGTTAAGAGCGACTGTTATGAGATTATGGTCTTGGTGCAGTCACCACTTCGAGTACGCACCACGACCGATCGACGACCGAGGAGAGAGCGAGAGGAAAGAACCTTTTGCGACAAGGACGACAACAACGAATTTAAGGGAGAAAATAAATGACCATTGCTGTTGCGATACCGGGCTGAGGTGGAAAATCATCGGCTGCCGTCATAAACAATGCATTAGTTTATGATGGGCCAAAACAGAAACTAGAATGCAAAGGGGATTAACTTGTGAATGCGAATGCATTTCAAGGCTTATACACACGCACACTGATACACACTCATACACACTCAATCACACATACACGAACGCATCAAAGCAGATCGGCATGTGAAAAGGAGATGAATAGGACTTTCCGCGAACGGGACAAGGACACAGCGGTGCCGAGGCAACCGGCCAGCATGTTTCCCAATTGGAAAATGTGCAATTCAACATTTCGAACTGTTGCTATATGCGTTCGTATATGACGTGTGGTGGTGCGTTTCTGAATCGACCGTTGTTTCTGTTCGAGCATTTCGATTTCGAGACTGTGAATTCAGGTAAACCGACCGACGTTGCAATTCGTATAGGTATTTGTTGAGATGCATTTCGGTACCTCTGATGGACCGAATCGGGTAGTCGGCCTACATAGTTCTGGTAAAATTAAATTTTGAAATATCGGAATGAGAAATGGGGTTTGTCGCCGAGCCGATCGTCGATGGGCTTCAACAAAGAAATATGGTCGTGTCATGGTGATGGTGATGTTGGCCTAATCCGTATATGACACCATACCGTTCCATGCAAAACGACCTGAAATATGATCACATTTGCCGGCAAATTTTATGGCATTCGTCTGCATGTATTGGAATTTTCTATTGTTTTATTGGGACGATTTGAGTTTGGTAAGCGCTGGGTATTTTCTGCATTAATTATCTCAAGCAATTGCCGTTAATGCATTCGGGCTAGTTTTTAGCCGGATTATAAGATGCATAATTTCATACGAACTCTGGATTTATGGTGAAAGATCATTAACTCGACGGTTTATGATGGCAATTGACGCTAATGTATCGAGAGGTGACTGGTTTTATGGGAATCCTCCCTACAGTTGGAAAATGATGCTAGCACATACACTTGACAATGCAGAGTCTTGCAAATGCAAACGTTTTTACTTTGTTAGAAAATTTGAGAACAAAATTCCTTTCAAAAAAATTTCCATCGAAAAGAGACATTCGACTCGAACGAAAGTAGAAAATAGTCGTTCAAACACTCGACACAATGGTGAAACGCTCGAGCGGCGGGAAAAATTCTGTATGGCCGCTGAAGTTGAATTTATCTACTTTGATTCGTTTTCAGTGAGATTCGATTCATTATGAATCGGAATGAAATTTGCCACAAACAGAAGAGCTGGAAAATTCCAATTGGACACATCAAAGCAGAAGCTGGGGATGAAATGGTATCGCTGTTTAATTCAGTTTATAACAGTTTTGATTTGGACAGATCAAGCCGTTCATGATAGACGAATGGGTTCAATTTGAATTGTTCGAATAAATTTCAAAGAAAAATGGTGGATTTCCAGACCGACCTTTGATCACAAGCGTCCGGAACACGAACATCAGCGTCACCGCACTCGCTCCGCGTTAAATCATTGATGAGACTACGATGCTAAATGCCGCTTCATGTGTCCATTCAAGCTACTGGATTGGGTGAAAGTCTTCTCGCAAAAGCGACACTTGTACGGTCGTTCTCCTGTCTGAAATGACATCAATTCCTGACTAAACCGTAGTCCCGAACTTGAAGGGCAGTCTTACGTGAGTCCTCATGTGTATTTTGACATGACTTTCGTGGTAGAATTGCTTCGAACAAATCTTGCAACTGTGAGACCGACTGTTTGTATGTATTTTCTGATGCAATCGGAGTTTGTCTTTTCGAGTGAATCGATTCCCACAGAATTCACAAGCGAATGGCTTCTCGCCAGTATGAGTTGGGACGTGCGTTTTCAGCCCGGAAGCTCGACGAAATCCCATTCCGCATATGTGACAAGTGAACGGTTTATCGTCGCAGTGCACGACTATGTGAACCTTGAGATTATCTGCGGAATAATTTAAAAGTTAACATTTTTTGGTTTGAATTTGAGATCATGCACTGAAGGGGAATTGGAGTGAGAGGGAAAATGGTGAGCTGCTCACTTTTGCTAATGAATTTCCTGTGGCAATAATCGCATTCGAAATGCTTTTCTTTTTGCTCCTTTTGCTCGTTGTGTTCGATGTTCATGTGGTTTGTCAGCCGTTTGAGGGTTTGGTATTCGCGATCACATTTATCGCATTTGAAAATTCCCCTCACAACTGCCTTTCTTGTTTCTTTCTTTCGTTCGTCTTGAAAAATTTTCGTATTTTTCTGGAAGAGATTTTCGCCACTTTTGGCGCCGTTTCCTGAGTTAATCATCGGCTCAGGTGGCTCCATCTTCCCATATTCTTCGAAACATGAATCAAAGTCTCCCGAAAATGATTTCGAGTTTTCGTAAAATGTCGCTTGATGTTCTTCTTCAGCCTCGACTTTGACTAGAATGTGACCCCTTATTTCATTCGCCATCGCAGAGCTCAAGACTTTGTCGAGGCTTAGACTTGGTTCGTCGACCAATGACTCAATGATTCTCTCGTCCAATTCGGTAATTAGTTTGTCTAAAATCAGAGCATCCGTCAAATTGCCGAATCTGCATTCCGCAGCCAAGTTCTGCAGGCGACTGTACCAATCCGAAGTGCATTCAAAACACTCCTTTGCCGTCGAATAGAACTCCCGCCTTTTTCGAAACACTAGCTTTGACGGAGTGGGTGACAACAGCCCTTTTTCGAAATAAGCGCTCATGATTCAATCGTGCTTTGAGCAAATCAATTAAACGAAAATCGTTGACGAAAAAATCACCATCAACCGAATCAAATTGTTTGTAAATAAATGTGGAGATGAAGTGACAGCTGTCAAATATCACCATCCAAACATTCTGAAGTTGGCAAAAAGAAACGAATTCGAAGACAGCAATGATACCATGTATTTTATTCAAATTCAAATTTTCCTGAAAAATTGTGAGGTCGAAAGAGGGGATCTACAGATGCTCTTTGATCCATTCGACGGAAGTCGCAACGCAAGTGTAAACTGCCGGTTTGCGTTCAAGGTTGCAGTTGCAGGAATGCGATTGGATGCCAATGACTTTGTGACCAAGAAGAACTGGTTCAACGATAGCACTGCCCTGATCGCCCAAGCATCCGTGGACATCCGGTGAACCGGCACAGAAGGCGTTTGGTTCCTTCCATTGCGGGAACAATAGCCAGAAGTCGCTGCAGTCGCAGACTCTCAAGGTGTTAAGTCCCCACAGAGACTTGGGATGAGCTCCTCCGACGTCATCTTGAGTATCGCCCCAACCAACCTGCACCAAATCACCGGTCGGCAACGGCTCATTCTCGTGCGGCAAAATCACCGGTTTCGCGTTCGGTTCAAGCAAATTTATCGGCTCATCGAGTCGAATGTATCCAATTGCCAGGTCGTATTTGACGGGCAGGACGCGAACCTCGTATTCCGGATGACAAACGATGTTCTCAAGAGTGTGTTTTGAGCCAGCATTGCGACGAGTTGTCGAACCAGCTCGCACGGAATACGCTCCAGGAATAGCAGCTCGTTTGCCAAAGCAATGGGCTGATGTCAGAACACGGCATGGCGAGAGAATAGCTCCGTTGCAAACTATGAAATTGGTATCGTCCGAACGCACAATGGCCACATGGTACGGTGCCTTATTCCGCTCCAGCCGAGTACTACCTCGAATCGGGGATGGAGATGGTTCCGGATCTGCATGAATCCACGACAATTGCAGCAAACTGACAAACAACACTAACGTTTTTGCGAACATGGCTTTTTATTTCGCTCGTTTGGAATAACTGAAATGCGAATCTGAGCTCGACCCACATTTATAGCAGCGCCCGAAAAGGCCATAAACTCGATTTATTGAATCGGCGAGCGACATGATGGGCATAAAACTTATCTCGAAATCGTGCTGGCAACCCATTTTGATTGCTTGGCTGTTTCTTCAGAGACATTTCTTTTGTGCAGCAGAGGGAAGTCCCGGACAAAATCGAATTGCGCATATCGAAGCTACTTGAGCGAGGCCTCGAGAAATTTTTCCGATTAGAACCCTCTCCTTCAAGACGAAAACAGAGTTCTCGAATCGAAACGGCACAGCTCACTCACAGATTCAAATACTAAACAAACAAAAATAAAATGAAACCAAAATTGGCAACCCTGTTGCACTGACATTGACAATTTCGAATACGTAATTCAAATTTCCGGCCACGTTAAAGTGGCGCTGCAGCGACATTTGTCAAAATTGATAGTTGTTGACGGCTCGATTCGTAACAAACAAAACGAACATCAGTCAAAAACTTGTTTCGATGTGGAATTGAGGAAATTCCTCAAAATTGGCATCGTGAATTTGAAGGAAATCTTCGGGAAACGTCATTTATTGAAGCAGAAAATATCTTTAAATTTCACCGAAATGTGGAAATTGCCAGCGTTTGCGTGTTTGTTTATACTTTATTTTGTCATCGATTTGACGCAATTGGCCAACTGCGTTGAGCTAACATTCGATTTGCCGGACAGTTCACGAGAATGTTTCCATCAAGAAATCGTTAAGAATATAACAGCCACACTGGAATTCCAGGTAAGCGACGGCAATTCATTCAAGTCTCCAGAAAAACTGCAGAGTGTTGGGGTGCGACCCAGCCAACTGATTGCATAAACATAACCCAAACGAATGGTCGGATAATTTCACTCAGCTGAGCTGTCACTTTTTTATGACGATCGTCCATTGGCTACTTTTCTGCCATTCTAATTTTCGTCTTGTTCCAAATCAGGTTGTGACTGGCGGACAATACGACGTGGATGTGCTTTTGGAGGGTCCCAACCAGGAAGTTCTCTATCGCCAAATCAAGACCCAATTCGATTCTCATCAGTTCACCGCTACGGTATGTTCGCTGTTTTTCCCCAACAGAGGGTGACGTGTCATTAAACCGTTGTCTCAACATCGATTTCAGGACTCCGGTATTTACACTGTGTGCTTCAGCAATGAATTCTCAACGTTTTCCCACAAAATTGTGTACATGGATTTCCAAGTGGGCGGCGAAGCACCATTGACGCCAGACATCCAGGAGCACGCAACTGCTTTGACTCAGATCGAGTCTTCGGCTCAAGAGATTCACAAGAGTCTCAATGGCATTCTGGATTATCAAACTCACCATCGATTGGTATGTCAATCGGCTGGCTGCGTAGCAGTTTGCGAGATTTAACCAGGTCTATTTCGTCCATTTGCAGCGTGAAGCCCAAGGTCGCAAACGGGCTGAGGATCTCAATGAGCGTGTCTTGTGGTGGTCCATTGCCGAGACTTTCGCCATTCTGGCCATCACCATCACTCAAGTATTAGTACTTAGAAACTTCTTCACAGATCGAACTCCGAGCCAGGCACGATTCGCCCGATTGTAAACAAGAGTACACTGAATTGCGAACCAAATCTAATTGTAACTTAAATTTAATTTGTAATTTATCGAGGACATGAAAGGGAAATGTGCCGTGAATGAAGACATCTGAACGGAATGGTCGTGCGCGTGATCCGCGCATGAGTTGGGTTTCGAGCTCGTTTGTGTTCAATTCACTTTTGTTCTTCTTTTTTGTTGATTTAATTTAATGCTGAATGTTTGTCGATGTGTGATTGCTTTGACTGCGACTGAGTCGTCCAGGGGCTACGGTGGTTGGCAAATATCTCAAGTTTCATCTCCTGCACGGTGCTTAATGGATCAACCATTCGCTCAGTGATTCATAACTTCTTTGCTTCTGTTCAAAATCTGTAAACTTTCAAATATTTTAGCGTCATCGTTTCGGCGAAATTGAGCATCTCGATTTCTCGCTTGCTCACCCGCAAAACAACAGGATTCCGTTGTATTATCTCGAACATCAATTAAATCAATTACTGTTAAATGAAATGAATGGAATAAAACAAATGAATTGTAATTTTAGAGTGGAACGATTTGGAAGAGATTGCATTTTATTTGAGTATCGTCGAACCCACGAATTGAGTTGATTAGAAAATTTGAGATCGCATTTAATACTTAGATTCAGCCAAGAACGAACACTTCAAAATAAAACCAAGAACGAGAAAACAAGATAAATCAAAGAGCAAGGATAAGCGAAGAGGAACCGTTGATTGGCATCCCCCGTCATCAGACAGAAGAGTCGGCTGGTGCCTGTCACCGCCAAGCCCACCGTCAGCAGCACCAACATATATCCAAAAGAGCAATTCAAACTCAGAAATATGCCGAAGAAGGAGAGCCAGACGACTGGCAGGAGTCCATAGCCGAGGGTGCTGGCTACAGTGTACATAGAAATGACATCCGTCCGCTTGGTGTTGGCCATCAACGTGACGAGGGCGTACATTCCGACAACGGCAATCATTGACAGAGTGTAGATGTAGCCAAAGTGGACTTTACTGTTGGACAGGAACACACAAGCGCCGAACAGCAAACAGAACAGGACCGGCCCCGCCACATCAGCCTCCTTGAACAGATAATCAACGTCATTTGACAGTCCTTTGGCGTGGAATGGATTCAAAATGGCCAGTGATTTCTCCACGATGCGTTCCGGGTAGATTTCTAATTCCTCCAGCAAGGGAGGCTCCCTCTCGAAAGCATCCGAAACGCGCGGCGATTGGATGTACGACAGGCTGGCCCGTTGATGGTCGATGTTGCTGAGGTCGTTTTGGAAAAACGACAAATATTCTGAAAAGTTAATTTGTCGTCGATGAGAATTCTGCTTTTGCTTCTGTTTTGAAAGCGGGAAAGTAGCTCACCGGACTCCTGAAACTGGTCATTTTGCTCGAAAGGTTTCGGGCTGCTGTTCCAAAAACTTTGTTCCTCGTACATTCTTCAAACAGGACGAGTTGTTGGTGGCTTCGATGCAATTGCGTGCTCAATTTAGAAATGAATAGAGGGACAATAGCGAATGCAACGGTGATTCACGAACGAATCGAAACAAAAACACTGACAGGAACGATTGAATGTTGCTCGTGCAACGTGAGGATTGTCGAAAGGCACGTCTGGTTTACATCAACCATTCGAAGGGGAGTCGCTAAAAATTGGATTTGATTTGAAAGCACCCTTTGAATCTTCGAAATTTTAATTCGCTCATCGCAATCAGAAATCGCCTTTCGATTTGATATGAAAGCCGCCCCGGAAAAACTCCATTCAAACTTAGCCGTCACAACAGCAACGTGTAAACTGGTCCAATCGAACGAATCGCTCGATGTAAACCGCCGTCAGATAAAACCACTCGATTTGACATTCGAAATCGGAGAAGTCCCACTTTCGATAGAACTCAATCTGCTCTGTGCGCATTTCGTGTCGAAGAACGAATGAGTTATAATCAGACCGCAAATTAAAAAAAAAAAATAGATTTTTTTTTTGTTTTTTTTTCAAAAAGTTTTGCGTTTTGTGCAATCCGTGTAAAATGTGGAAGTGTATTTTTTGCGTGAAACCAAATTGAAATCAGCAGAATTGTCCAGTTTTTGTTTGGGTTTTTCTTTCGGTTTGTTGTTTAGCGACTCGGCCCGCAGCGACACGAACCAGCAGCATTGAGTGTTCGTAATCGAACAATTGTCGAGCGACAAGGAAAGGAAAGCGAACCCGTCAAGTGTTTCGCATTCAGCAAATAGTTTTGAAAGTTTATCTTTTGCCAAATTACAACCAGAAAATCAGCAATATTTGTTAGATTCGCAAATTGGCCGTCGTGCTCCTCCAACATGGATGATGAGTTTGCGTTGTGCTGGAACAATTTTCAGGAGAATCTGGCGTCCGGTTTTCAAAATCTCTACGACCGTGGTGATTTAGTGGATGTCACATTGGCATGCGATGGCAAATTGTTGCAAGCCCACAAAATCGTTTTGGCCATATGCAGTCCGTATTTCCAGGAGATGTTTATCACCAATCCGTGTAAACATCCAATAAGTGAGTATTCTGTGCTTTCAGAGGGCAATCAGAACGTCGAATCAATTGTGGTTACATTGTATGGTGCTGAAGTGGCTTACGGATTTAATTATGACGACGAGGACGACGACGATGAAAGCAACCGCAACGCTTCAGACGACGACACACACGAACAGGCAAACGTCGACAATGAGAAATCGCTCACCATTTCTCTGTTTTTGCATCACCATTTCCAATCGATTTCGATTCACCGAATCTGCCATATGCAAAATGAGTGCCAAATCGTTGAGAAATATTTGCTTTCGAAATGACAGCGCAGGGTTGACTGCCATTTGTTTTTGTTGATTTTCGGATTTTTGTTTTCGCCCGTTTCGCCTCTGCGTTTTGTTGAATGACATTCGAGTGATTCATGTGCAATTCATTGCGTCCGACCGTTTGGCACATTTCGCCGGCAGTTTTGTTTGTTTTGCCCGAAAAAAACACATTAAGCGTTGATGCATTCTGAATGGCACGGGGCACACGCTAATGAGCTCCGTCCCACCGCAGACGGTATTTATTTGAATAATTGACAGTCTCGCACCGAATGTCATGTTTATTGGAATAAACGCAATTCAATTCAAATGAAATATTCAAAATTTTTTCGGAAATAGTGTTTGCCTCAAAGAGGCATTTCCCAATAGCGCCCAGAGCGTCTTCCATCGATGTGGTCTCGTTTTTATCAGAAAACCCCTTCGTCGACGCGATTGTGGAGTCAAACGCGCGACAATGAATACATAATGAAGCTGCATACGAGAAACAACAAAAACCCGAAGCGAATCATTAATTA
>JANSTV010113488.1:0-18685 GCA_027564135.1 Lestremia cinerea
TTTTTGCAACTTTGGCTTGCTTTGGTTTCGACGATTTCCAGGCAATTTACGCGTCAATGAAGAACGCAGATCAGTTTCTAGAACGGTTTCGTGAAAACGACTTGTCCCGACTTGGATGAAAACTCCGTGATCCTTCCTAACCTACCATAATCATGGCTTGGCACATTGTGTTAACCGATAGCAACTCAAACAGGTAGTCTCATCTCAGGTAAAGCTTCAGTATGATACCCCTTCCCCTTTAATATTCCGAGGGTTCAGATGGTTGGTCTGAATTGTATAAAGCTCACGGAAGAACAACCCAGAACATCATTCGCTAACAGAGTTTCACGAAGTGAACTTCAAAACGACTTCATCGATTCCACTTCAAGACCGAAGGCAGACTTCACCAGCAAATATCCACCATCATTCCCGAGAACTCAACGAAATCACCACCAAACATGTGCAAAGGAATCAGCTCGATCGAGAAGCAAACGCAGCAGCGCCGCCAGCAGGATTTGTTGAGCGCAATCACGAAACTACAGAGGCAGCCACCGAGAGTTCCAGCGGGCAACACTTCGAGTCAGACGATGACACCACAAGATTTGAGGCGATTCTCGATGGCGAACAACATGAGCCAAAGCAATGCCCACTCGTCACCGTTTATGGGCTCGATTCTCCATCTCGCGATGAGTTTGAGCACTCCATCGCGACCACTGTGAAAAGTATCGCCATAGATTGTAAATAACCAACCAAATATTCAATTTGAACAAAATATCATGTTCAAACCAAAACAAAGTATTTTCAAAAATAAATCCATTTCTTCTAAATTTTTGCGAAATAATTTTAATTCTCAATAATTCTCCATAATTCATTCATTTGTCGCCTTGAGAAAGGCGTTTGAACGACAATCTCGAGAGCATTTACTCGAAAATGCCCCTCGGTCAAAGCTCCCCAGCTCATGTCCATCTGAAATGGCAGGTGCATGTGAGTCGGCAATCTGAACTGCGTTCCATGTATGCGATAAGCCTGCAAGAACAAAATAGAATATTCAGAAGTTGTTGCAGAGAGGATTTCGAAATACATTCGAATGACGGAATTGATGTCCAACAATAAGGAGACCGATTCGATAACGATTGATTCATCGAACTGGCACTATGACACAAGTCAGCGGTGGTTTTTCTTGGCAAAAATACAAAATTTGAGGGCTCAATTGGCAGCCAACAAAGACACAATTTGCCGGAGAAGAATTCGTTTCACAAAGAATGGTCTTGAAAACTTACCACGTGTTCAGTTGGATATTTCACCTATCGATCGGGGCCAGTCGATCGGACATTTTTCAATTTTTGTTCAGGGCATTTCGCAATCTGAAATAAGAAAAACACACTTCGATTAGCAAATGATATTCGACCAAGTCAAAACGGATTGACGAGAGGAAATCTCGATTGAGGAGAATGAGCTGTCGCCAACTGCACGAGTCGATAATTTCGTTGTGAAAATCAGCGGATTTTCGTGCTCGGTTGTCGTGGGTTTTATTGTCGCATTTATTGTAACTAGGATAATAACGCAATCGGTTTATTACCCTCCAGGTAAATGCATTGAAATGCGCCAGACTGGCGCGGATTATCTTTGGGTTCTTACCGAAATGGCTCAAGTAGGTTGAGTCGCCAGTTCCATTTGAAAACGTCCACGTGCAGTGAAAGAAGACTGTCCACTGAAATCGAGCAATGGCGGTGTCGGGTAACGTCGAACGAGGCGGTTAAGGTGACATGGCTGCCAACCTTCGATAACTGGCTTTGAACGTTTTCATTTCGTTGTTTGATTATGGTTTGGACTTCAACATTTGAACGGTTTCAGTTTGCTTTTTGAATGCATTTTTTTCGGCGCGCTCGATTGATAGCAAGTTCTCAAGCTCATTCAATCAAATCAAATTCAATAAGTATGTGTCATTCATTTCTTTCCCATTTAACATGACAATGTTCATCTCATCGAAAGCGATTCATCTGGCTGCCGAAGGACGAGATGAAATGGAAAATTGATGCGGATTTCCCTGAGGTCGAAAGCGGAGGAATTTCACCTCCGACTCGAAATGAGGCTCGTTGCGAGATTGTGGATTTATGATCGGCGGCAGTTAAATTACATCAAAACCACGACGCAATTGGATTCTTACAACCTAACTAATCTGTAAAGCTTCTCCTTGATCTGGATGAGGTTCCGACAAGTATATGAAGAAATATCAGGTACAACAATTAGGGGATTTTACCTTGCGGGCAGTCATATCAGGTAAAAATATCGAACTCATTTTCATCCCCACTCCTTGAATTCAGATTCATCCGAAAACTGACCTGAAGGGTATAAATTCGAAGGATGACGAACAAGGGAGTCATTCGTACACAACGCTTCAAACAGTGAACTTCACCATCACAACATCATCGATTCCAAGACCAAAGTCAGACAGACACCACCAGCAAAAATCCACCATCATTCCCGAGAACTCAACGAAATCACCACCAAACATGTGCAAAGGAATCAGCTCGATCGAGAAGCAAACGCAGCAGCGCCGCCAGCAGGATTTGTTGAGCGCAATCACAAAACTACAGAGGCAGCCACCGAGAGTTCCAGCGGGCAGCACTTCGAGTCACACGATGACACCACAAGATTTGAGACGATTCTCGATGGCGAACAACATGAGCCAAAGCAATGCCCACTCGTCACCGTTTATGGGCTCGATTCTTCATCTCGCGATGAGTTTGAGCACTTCATCAAGACTTTAACTCGTAAAATTGTAATAAATTGAAAATTATCACACTAGTAGTAGATTTTAAATAAAACTGATTTCAAAAAAATGAAAAAAAAAAAAACGAAGATTATTATTTCATTTTGGACACCAACCCACTCGACTTCTTACCGTTGAGCAGTCATCAAACGATAAAACGATCATTCGCTAGCGGTGTCAGCCCTTGCGGGCATCAAAACTATGTAGATAATTCCGGTGTTTATCGTCCGCATTGTAACCAAACAAAAGTCATTAGCCATCGATTAGAGTCATATCGAAATCCTTTTCCAAAATCGAAATCATCAACTGACTTTCACCGCAAGAAGCTGGAGGAAAGTCTGAAACGAAATCATTTCGAAAGTCAGAACCCACCAGAAATATGCATTGCGACGGCAACGAAACCTCCAAACCTTGAGAATCGATCGTTGGAATGGCCGAACGCTCACAATTGACTCGCAAAAAAACTGGCTCATGGAGCCACGTTGAAATTCTGATTCAATTAGAATTTATCAAACGGCCGCGTCAATTACACCAGACGACCCAGTACATATTGCATGGCAGCAATTGCAAGGCGCAAACACTCGGTTGGCACACACACGACCATCTGGACGACCGCGCCAGCCTGCATGTATGAGAGTGAAGGTATGTGACACAAAATTTATGTTAACAGTGAGTCGCCTGAGACAATTTTTGAGCTTCCATTTATGTTTTGTTGTTTCATTCGTTTCAATCGTTCGCGTGTTGTTGTTGGCATTTGCCATTCATACACACGATGTGTGCTACAGTCTGTGGTTAAAGTCGTTCTACCACTCAAAGTTCGATGTTTTGAAAAAAATTGTCGAGAATTCGGCCTAAGCTCGGAGCGGCTGTAAGCCTTCACAGCTCCACTACGTGCGCTCAGAGAAAGGTGACATGAGTTGATGACTTTCCTTCATTCAAGAATCGCAATGATCATCCGTAAGAAACTAAAGCTTGAAGAGTCTTGATCAGGAAAAAAGTCGCAAACTTACGTGACACCATGTGCCGAACCATAACCACAGACCTTCTGAAAAACAACAAAACGACAACAGAGGAAAAAAACCGCTGAGCGATTCCGCAAAAGAGCCAAAGAGAAAGGCCCGTTGTTGGTTTGTTTTGTGTAATTGTGTATTGTATCGTTGTTATTATAACAATTCAAGCAAGCAGTCAACCAGCGATCGAGCGAGTGAGCCAGCCCAGCCGCATGACCATACTAAACTACAAACGACCAAACCAGTTTGCATTCGAACGTTGCTGCGAAAGGTTGTGTATCGGTCGTGCGCTACTAGTTGGATTATCACATAAGTGAGTTTCGTGTGTGCGATCACCGTGTGCGAGAAGTGATCACGATTTGCATTCGTTCGCGATCAAAGTGGTGTCCTTCTTGGTAACAAGACAGGACTAACTGCAGTGCGTTGCGCGTTTAGGTGTGCAGAATCGCGCTTATTTCTCATTCAATTGCGAAATTGCAATCGAATGCGAAACGAATTCAAGATCACCCCAGAGGATTATTAGCGATCGTAGGCGCGCAGAATTCCAATGAAATGACCACAAACACTCGACGGAGACCAAGCCAATCCGATTGAATCATGCAAATGAAAAAATCATTTTTATTCGAAACCAGTTCGAAATCGATTTATTTTCGGTATTTTTCATGAAAAGTCATTAGCAGCCCATCGATGCATTGCGCATACCCAATGCGCGACGACCACAGACCTCGTCGACGATTAGAGAGATATTGAATTTCGTCAGCCGTCAAGTACGGTTAAGAGTTCACTCACAATGAATTTCGTGAATTCTAACCAGTTTTCGGATAATCATCGGTGGCGTCACCGCATTGCCAAATACATCGTACGCATTTCTTTAAACCAAATATTGACTCAAGTGTAGACGATTCGAAAGCAGCAAAGAGACAAGAATTCTATTCGAAAGCATTCATTAGCTATCGACGATACACCGAACCGGACCGTTGGACCGTTTTGAGGTTTCTTTTGGATGTCAATCGTCGCTAACTTGTCCGCGCATGGATGGAGCCAACTCAAAGGAATTCTTTCAAATAATTCCAATGAATATTCATTGACCGACAGCGAGATGAGAGTCTAACTGTTTGGTTGGCGATGAGTCACAGCGGTTGGTTTAAGTTTTAGGTCGTTTGACCGAATATCAATTTGGTCACAAATTATGACCAAATCCATCAAGTGGGTCGATGGTTGTTTCCGCAACCGCTTTCAACTCAGCCGGTTTTTTCTTCTTCGCGTCCATTCCATTCACCGCATCGACCACTTCCTGATCGCCTTGAAGCCCATCGACTCCATTACATTCTCAATGAAATCCAATTGCACACATCACCAGCAAATGTAATCGAACAGACGAGATCGTAATTTGAATGTAATTGCGCGCCGAATCCACAGAAATCCTCGAAATCGTCTTAACCTTTGCGGGAAGCGGTGCAATCGCTTTATTATCCATTGGAAGTCACCGGTAACAGAATGAAAATTTGCCCCAGAGCTGACTCCGTATTTGGTGCAAATTTCTCGCAAATAAATCGACACCAAAAATCATGATTATTCTATTCAACCAAACGGATTAGAAATCGAGAGCAATCCGACACTTTCGTTACTTTTCCAAATCTCCTCCGATGCGACAAAACGAGAATTAGTTCAAATTCGATTCGATTCAAATGCATTAATTCGTTTCGCTAACGAGCTCTCCGGTCAACCCACAGAAACCTCACAACAAACAAATGCTTTGTAATCTCTCGCTCACCATCGCACCAATTCTTTGATCGCCACATGACATCGTCTCCGCTTCGTTGGCGATCGCCGTCAAACGCTTCAGTGACGTCTTCGTTCGATTCGAAAACCATTGAATTCGTTTTGATTTTCAATTCGAATGCGAAGATTATCGAGAAAGTGACGGAAAAATTGGAATATTTTCGATTTCAATCGATCACCCGGTCGATTCGTCACTCTCGCGATAAAATCCATCGTTTGTCGCTTTTATTTGCGGAATGGAAATTTGGTCTTTTTTTTCGAAAAAACGTCTTTTTTTCTCGGTCGCGCGAACGGATATTCGGCGTAATGGAATTTGTTCGGAAAAAAACTGCGCGAATAACGCGGTTTCACGTGAAACATGAGGAGGTGTAATTGCGTCTCGGAGAGATGGCTAATGCGCTTGTAATCGATCGTCGAATGGTTTGTCGAACTCGAGTGGTCCCAGCGGCAAAGCTCCATGCCCGCAGGGCAGGACATTGTGATGGCTTTTTCGCGGCACTTTTCCTCAAAAACTGTTATCATTTTCAGTGCTGAACTCACGCAATTGAGCCGAGCTCATTCCACAGTCGAAGTTAAAATGCTCGAGTGGCCACACAGTCCGGCCGAAAACCGTTGAATACGAATGACCATCTGTTTGATTGTCATCGCCAAAACGTTGCTGGATCGAAGAAGACGGTTGCATAAAACGTTCGTGCATGTGTTCAGCATTGCGTCAGTGCCAGTGCGTGGTTAATGTCCGAATTCAAATGCTAAAAACAAAACAACAACAATCGAATTATGTGTAAAACACCATCAAATCGTCATCATCATCTGCAGCGATGACCAAATCGCCAACGTCGGATTAATTCATCGCGTACAAACAAACACGAACGTGAACGATAAATACATGAACTGTGCATGTGTTTTCGAATAGTGGATTGTGAATTGCATTGGCAAAGAAATTCGATGAATAATTTTGAAAAAAACATGAAAATAGTGAAATTATTGAGCGATCGGTGGCATCAACAGAATGGTTTTGTGGCGCTGACTGTTGTTTTGCTGGCAATCGGCTTTGTTCGGACGGCAAATGGTCAAGGTGAGTTTTGATGATTGTTTGAAGAGGAACGGTCAGAGGGCGAGGATATTTTGACTGTGACTCGGACGTGCACTTCGCGGAAGGTTGAGATGGTTTGATGCGCTCTCTCCGTTAGCTGTCAGAGAGTCGCTCTCGCAGCGTTCATGCTCGTCGCAATGTCAAAGCCTTCAAATAATTAAACGTTCATTCCTTCATCGCAATTATGGAAGTTTAATCGACCGGCCATCGTCTCAATTAAACGTATCGTTCCAATCGAAATTTCATAAAATAGAAAACGACTCAACTGGCTGGTCGATCAGCGACCCGAACCGGCAGCCTACGTTCAACGCAACTGCACAACGAGAGGAAAAGTTGTTTAGCAACTGCTTTTTCAATTCGATAATTCAACATTTGCATAGAGACGCCCGGTGTCTCCAGCACCTATGGACTCATTGCCAGTCGCTCGTCGCCAATCGCCCAGTCTAAATGAAAAATGATATCATCTCCGTATGAATGAATATCGCGTTTCTCGTGAATGCCATCACGATTGTAAATGCAAGCGAGATATTTTCACTTGATTTGAAATGCATCGCATCGCATTTCGCATCGCATGCCAGCGCTGGAACAATTTTTCATTTATCAATTTGTGTTGATTGCTGGCGATTATCATTCAATTATGAGTTTCCGCTTTTGGTTTCATTGTTAATGAGCGTTTTTTTTTCTTTTTTTTTGGGAAAATTCACGAGTATTTTTTTGCTTTTGTTCGAAATCTCATTTTCGGGAAGTAACAAATCGAGTCGTGCGAAAATGATCCTCGTGACAAACAGCTCGTTTACGATTGATTGCAATTTGGTAGAATTCGTTGCGGTTCACTGATTCATCGGTTGATTGAGTTTCCAGATGGCCCTCGAAACCTGACGCTCTTGTCAAGTGGACAGCCTCGTGAAGAGTCATCCAATCGAAATGGATTACCCAATCGGACAGGTCGTGCGATAGCAAACCCGTCATGGAGAAAGCCATCCGCTACAATCGCTCGACGTCTAAATTCGAGTCGTCGTCATCACAAAAACCGTTTCATTCGCATTAATTGCATTGAGATCAGCAGCCACTTAAGATTCTCACAAAATTTCACACTTTTCAAGAAATGTCGGAACGCAAGAAAAAAGCGCCACGATGAAAACATCCACTTGAGCGACCGCTTCATTCCACGACGACGAGTCGGTGATGGCAACCGCGTGAAAATCTTTCTTTTTCCGCTCAAAATTGAGTGAATTTTAATTGTTTTGATGTGATCGAAGCGATTGCCATTTTCCACGCTGTGTTTTTTGTCGAGCGTGATTCTCGCACAGCCGTTCTCTCACCGAATTAAAAAGCATTTTCCTCATTTCGAATTTACGAACATTCATCTAATTAACCTCACGAATTGTTGACGACCGTTCGCGAGCATCCAATCTTCATCAGTCAGTCCATTGCACCGTTTCGTTTCATGCAAATGCTGTGTCGATCATGTCAGCACCAGATTCGGTGCAATGTACAGCGCGCAAACATCAACCGCGAGCAATTAGCTCGATTCGCGAGAACATGAAGCCGCTCGCAACGTTATCAACAACATCAACAATCAACAACCGTTGTCGAACCGCGTCCGCGAATGCCATCCATTATGATCAGATGTCTTGTTTGCAGTTCATTACCTTGGACTTGTTTTTCAATTTGACCAACCGAAATTCGGCCGAAGCCAATTATCGCGGTATTATTTTCTGGTTGCGCATTTCTGGAAAGAATTTGTTGCTTAACGGCAACCGTAAGACCTGCGCGACCTTTCGGCGATGACAAGAAATGCAGTTTTTTTCTGAAAATTCACCAAATTCAGCGACGCCGCGAAACAAATCACCGAAATTTGACGCATCGATGTGTTCATTAGTAGTTGGATGTGTGCAGTAGCTGGCCAATAGTTGTATGTGACTGAGCTACAAGCGAATCAACTGGGTGAGCAATTATGGACAATTCACCAATGCGATCATTACGTCACTCCATCGATTTTCCTGCGAACAATAAATCAATGCAACAACTCAACGGCCATTCGGTAAATTTCGAAAAAAAATCATTTTCAATTTCGCTTCAAGCAATTGCCAGCAACAAAACAACATTTTCGTAGATCAGTGTGCGGCATTTCGAGTCGATCGCAGTCACAAACACAGTCGCGCTGCACGAATGCCATTCACATGAACGGTGAACAATGCTGAAACGATCACATCGCAAGTCAGCCATTCGTTAATTATTCACACAGCTCGATTGGATTGTGGACTCTCCGCGGATGGATTAACCTGCCTTCAACTGCAAACGCACACCAAACAAAACATGACCTCAGTGCCATTCGACTCGTAGCTTTGGTCGAATCGGATCTTTCGTTCAGAGTTCACAATATACGTGGTGCGGTTGCGATTCCATTCTGGAAGACTTTCTCAAAGATTTCAATAATCTCTTCTCCGTCCGCATTCCGCCATCAAAGCATTGTCTACGGGATCGGCTCTCACAGTCGAATTTCCTTGTTCCATATTCCGGCATGGCATGCATACCTGGCACGTCCCATTCGCATGCATAATGTGGGTCTGTTCGAGTGCAATTGCAATTGCATTGGCGTTTCAACCGGTGCACATTCGTGACACCGATTATTGCTTGTGCGTTTCGGAATTGTTCAAGTAAAGTCGAGCCAAAGAGATTCCGCCGTCATGGTTTCCATGTCATGTGAATTCACCCATTGTTTGATTGTGACTGTTGTTGACGCAACACAACGCAGATTCATCTATTTCATTATGTTTTGCATAATAATTAGAATCGATCATAATTGGAATAACGTGTCGCTCACTCTCTCTCTCTGTGCGTCTCCTCGTCATCGTTGTTGTGATCATCATTGCTGTTGGTCGGCTTGCATGCGATCGGCGAATTAATTAAGATTTTCATATTGAGATTGTTTTCAATTTGAAGCCATTGTTATTGTAATTGGCGGTGATGTTTCATTCAGTGATGGTGGCCTGACCATGTCCCTGACGGACGGCACTGCATTTGTTTGACCTGAATCTGGTGGGAATTTCAAACAGCCTCCCGTTTGGTCAGTTATGTCATTCGCGATTCGTTTTCGGTTCATTTCGAAATGGAGACAACTCACGAGCCACTGTTCCATTCCCCATCTTCCGGGATTGTTGTCAAACTGCATGAAAGCCCGCTGGCTGTCGAATTTTCAAGTAGTCAATCACCTCCAACTGTGGCGAGCCATCAAGCATGCCTTTTGTTCTGGCAAAATCTGATGAGAACAAAAGCCTCATGCGCGAAACGATCGACGGAGAAAAAAAGAGAAACAACCGTTTGTTTTTTTTTCTCGCTGATCGCTAAAACTGGCTCATTGTTGCGCAGAGCGTTATTCAACTCGATAAACAAAACTGCGAGCCACACTTCGATTACTCAGCCCATTGAATGCCAAACAAAACTAATCACACGTTGTCGATCGGCTCGGGCAGATCATCAAATTTGAAACTTCAATTCCGGCCGAATGGAATGAATTGTTCGGTTCCCTTTGTCTGTGTTCGCGAACGTCAAAAGATGAATCGTTGCGCGAGCGTTAATTTGAACAAGCGAAAAAAAACACGACTTCTTCATTCAGCACTCAACACTACCGTATGTGATGTGATCGTTTGACTAACGGTGATTCGAATCATCGATCATGAAAATCAACATTTGGCTGGCTTTTTTCTTCCGAATTCGACGCTGATGCGATCGCGGATGGCGAACATGATAAAGCATGACCAATTCGATGGTTTTCTGGCGGAGCGATTTGATTAGCGATTGCTTTGGTTTCGCACGAAGTCGCCAAAATCAATGAGAATGTTCCCAAGCAGCGAACTGTGGTCTTTCGTCAAATTAGAACGAATCTGAATTAATTATTGAATTGAATGGGAATTCGGGTCGCTATTGAGCATTCTGAGCACGTCGTTGCTGATTAAATGACCGAATTTTCGTTGGAAGTCGCTTTGACAGAACAAACACCTACGCTCATTTCACCGTCAATGCCGTTTCGGTAGCGGTCACGCGCGATGTCTTTCGGAATTTGGGACTTGTCGAGTGTTTCACGTTTCCCAAAATCGATAAGCCATCATTCGGTCAAACAGACGGATCACGATGGAATTTGACATTGTGATGTCTGGCTGGATGGATGGATGCGCCACCTGCCCCGGTCGAAGCGATAGCTCCACGAGGAAAGGAATGTCGAACATTCGAATGTTGATTGGAATCGATGCACGATCGAACCGCTGGTATTTCACTGCCAGACCCACGTAATCATGAAGGTGTTGCCGATCGTTGGCAACCCATCAGTGTTTGTTGCACTTTGCCGAACGTAACATTTCGACTCGATCGGAACGAACACATTTTCCAATCGAGAAAGGTTTTTCGAAAACACGAATTTTATGTTGTAGATTTTTTTTTTATAATTGCGTCACTGCGACCGCGTTGGCACCGTCGAAGAACGAAAACTTCTATTTTGTCGCGCAGCAAACTTGATAGGACAACAGCTCGTACCGCGTCAAACCAGCTTCGGATGGAGATTTGCGAAAAGGTCAGAGTGTGCTGTGCGATGGCAGAACGATCACGTCCACCACATGCGAAATTGGAGCGCTTACGACGCCAATGGCGCAATTTCCATTTTTTCCGCCTGAAAATTCAACAACAAAATCACCGAAAATTCGTTGCGTTTGGCCGACCTTCATTTTCATTTTTTCGAACCAATTTTCGATTTCAACCGAACTTATTAATTTCGGCGTTGATGATGAAAACTGCGATTGCATCACGCGATCGGCGATCGAGTGCAAGAACGAATCAAAATCGCTCGGCCACCGGCAACAGTGCGGAAACGACGACAAGAAATCCGATGACCTTTTCAGCAAGCGACATTCGAACCACTTTTGGTGTCTCGCTCTGCGGCTCTGCCATCATCGTTCGGACGAACGTTAGCGGTTAGAGTCATATTATTGCTTTTTAACGTGGCTAGCTGATTGATTCATGCGAAGTTGCTTTCGGTTTTGTTGCTGTGGACGTTGGGTGCATCACGATCGCAATGGAGTTGTTTGAGCGCGGCTGTCAAATGCGATTGGCTGATCGCCCCGCAGGTGATCTCACTTAGTATGTGGATGACGCAAAGCGTGATCTTTAGCGCCGTGGACCAAACAAAGAATGCGTTCAAATCGAACAAATCAACCAGAATTTCGCAAGAACCATATGTCGTTTCGTGAAATTATGCAAAACACGCAAAACGGTAGGCGATCATTCGGTCCATTGAATAAATGGCGCCATTTGCAGACTTGGACAACCGCCAATTGAAATCCATATGAAAAATGACCGTTTGGTGAATGGCCGCTGCGATGACTGATGATGCCTGCGTCAGGACTGACATGGCATTGCGAAATTGCGATGAGCAGACAATCGCCGCAATGACCCTCCAACCGTGCGGTCTCCAGCGATTCGATGCGGCCAAACGTTGATGTTTATTTGATGATGAGCTTTTACTGATTTCCCTTGCCGTCATCTTGCGGTGCCGGCGCAACAATTTCTTCAACGCGACGTCTTAATGCTTTTTCCAGCAAACGACCATCGAATTGAGTTTCCAAGCGAATTTTCCGCACATTCAACATAATCGTTGGTAATCGTCTAATTAACGTCAGCAACGTTTTCAACGCTCCGCACCCAGCATCGCATCGCATCGCTGCCCAAGTGAATAGTTAATTGCGATGTAATTGCCATTCGGTGGATTTTTTCTCAAACGAAAATTAAGATTCGAAGCAAAATCGTTCGGGTCGCATTGATTGAGTCGTGGCGAATGCGGGCCACTCGCCAGTCGACAGGTTGTCCTTCACATTGCTCGTCGCGGTAAATATTGATTTCAAATCCGACAACGCCGATGGGCTGCCGATCGGCTTTCAATGTTTGATTTCTGCATTGGACATCTCACGTTTCGACCTGGTCGTTTCAAGTTTTTCTTGGTGTTTCGAATTGGGCGAAGGTGATCGGTTGGAAGGTGATTATCTATTCGCGTGTGTGTGAGAACAGAAGCTCAGATCGTTTGGAAGGATTCTGTCCAAATCTCCCCAAGCATGACATTCCCACGCACGGAATGATTCCACACCACATCCTCCCTCTCGAGCGACCCACATTCACGCATGCTACGGTCTTTTCCGATCAGAAAAAATACTTGCGAAAACAGCCATCGTCCGAGTTCATGAATGAATGCCGCTTTCTGGCCACAATGCAATGTAATTTCATTAACTTTTCTCGAGCACTTCGGCTGCCGTCGTTGTTATGACTAATTGAAACAAATTGTTGTGCTTCGTGTGAGACAACAAAGCCCGCGTATGTTTGCCCAGAAAAAGTTTTGTCAATTTTCGTAATCGTCAAACCGACGGTGACAAATTTCCATCTCGGTCAGAATGAATGAAAGAAACGAATTGTTTGCCGTGAATGGAACATATATTGGCAGCGGTAGGCAATCGCAATGAGTTCAAAAAACAGTTTCAGTCGGTGACGACGGCGACGACGATTTCGATGCGCGTGCGACAACTGTGCAAACATGCACGAACCAGCAATCGACCGACGCGAAATAAAAGCCCGTTGTTTGAAGGAGTGGATGTTCATTCGCGTGAAAAAAATATGCCAAAACATTTGAAGAAGCGTTTGTACCGATCGACGCCGTTGAAACAATAGTCCATTCCACTCTCTGCGATACAAAAACATCGCGACGACGATCACCACAACGACGAGGCGAGTGAAGTAATGCAAATGTTACCCAAAATCAAAACAATGAAAACACTTAACGAAACTGAAAAATTCTTTGGCGGACACAGACACACACTTGAACCAGACATTGCATAATGATATGCGTTGCCGTCGCCGTCGTCGCATGTCGATGTAGTTCGTTTGCTTAAAAGCGATATTCAAAATGTTTTGTCGACGATGGCAGCGTGTAATGAATCCGGTGCAAACAATGAATTCACGCCTTTTGCCCGAAAACGAAAGAAAAACAACCGGCAACAAAAACGGTTCGCTCTTTCTGTCTCTCGAACGCCATGTAATTATTTGAAAATCGTTGCCACTTTGAAGCGTTTTCTCACTTGGGGCCATTAATCACGTGTCAACCTTGAATCAGACGCATGCAAATGAACCGAGTAATGCAGATTTTATTGATTTTAAAATTGATTTTGGCGGTTGGCTTTTCTAATCGGATGACTTCAACGGAGGTTATTAATCACCGCTAGATCCAAGTGGACTTGTTGATCTGATTTCGTGGCAATCGGCACCTGGTGACTGTTTGGTTAGCGAACCACTGCGGCTTGATTGGTTTCGATGATGCAAGAGTCGCATACGATCAGGTGATTGGGTGGATTTGAGTCGTTTGGACGGAGGCGAATTGGAATTTCCTGCCTTCGCCATCGCTCATTTCCCCTTGGAACTCTCACACACGCGTCATCGTTACGCCACATTCATCCTCATTGCGATTACGATCGACGATAATCACTGGAACAATAGACGATATTTCACGATGATTTATAATTGAATTTTTTGAAAGAAATTCACGGCAAACGACAAAATTGCTGAAAAAATAAAATAAAAACCAAAACTGAAAATTTATCGCGAAAAATTCACATAATCGCGTTGCCACAGCAACGACAACACCAACAACAATGGACGTCGGTCAAATGGCTATTGTTGTTGAAACAACAAATTTGTCGAACAAGATTTTTTCTTGAATGAAATTGCAAAAAAGCCATTTTCCGATTGAATCAAATGGGATTTGATCAAAGGTGACGTCGTCGTTGTCCGGTGGTCAGAATAAAGCGTCAAATCACCAAGCGTTCGCTAACGAAATGTACCGTTCCAAGAGGCCAATTGATTATTTGCCAGAGCAATTTGTTGGTTGATTAAATGAATGCGACACTGATGAATTAGGACGGCATTGTGAATTGAATTTCGGTGTATTTCTGAGACGGTCGTCCAATTTGACCGATGTCAGATGCCCGTCAAGCACATGACTTGCCGAATCACAACCAAACGGTCAACATTCCCTCTTGATTCGACTAAACGGAAAACAAAACAGAATGATTAACACGATCTGATCGGGCGATGGCATCGGCGAAAGAATTTCGAAATGACCGAAGCACCGTGGCTCCGGTCAGAACCACCGATGAGACTTTCTATGGCGGCCCCGTTGAGGCGATTGTTTGTTTTGTGGTTGAGTGTTTTGATTTGTGAATTTCCAAATGAGCGAGGCATTCATGCATTCAATGCGATGCTTTAATTGAATTGAGAGCTCGTTTTGTTGTTTCGGACGATGGAACGGATCGCGAGAATGGTTTTCGAAACGATTTCCTTTTGATCTGAAAATTGCAACATTCATTGTCTGAGGTGCGGATTGACCAACCGATTCGCCATCGAGTGGAAATGGGATTGCAGTGGATTTGAAAAGACAGATTCGGTTCGAGTGGCTCCATTGCTTCATGGCACGAGTGAAGATCTCGACTCGTTGAAGAGTCTCACTGGGTCCGAATCAAGTTCGTCGCTTTGAAATCTTTCGAGTCATTCCTAAGCACTAAGCACATTCCTCCGCGTCGACACTATCTCTAGATCTGTTAGCGTGTAGGAAATCGACAGTGGATGCTTCCTACAAAACCACCATCGTTCGAAGCCCACAGAAAACATCGTTGAAATTTGAATATCGAATTAATCGCGAATTAACGACCCAGAAGCGCCATCCCCACCCGTTGCGCAAATCGAAGCGTATCGACGATGTCGCTGATGCCCGGCACAACCGGAATTAAATGTTCGCACTTCAAATTCATTAATTAACCTTGAATTTAAATATGGCCGCTATGTGTTCAGCTGCGTGCGTCTGGCCACATTTGTGTTTGGTATTCATCGGTCGAATGACACTCTGCTGTGTGTATTCACTAAGACCGGGCTGACCGCGGTGGTGAATGCGAGCAAATTAATTCGTGTTTCTCGGCAACAATGACACGGTGCTTTTGTGCTCACGAATCACTGAGCGTATTTTATTGTTTTTTGAATTTTCCGATGTCGACGGCCGGTTTCTGATGGTCTCGGTTGACATCCACCGACTTTGGACAGTTCGAGGCGAGGTCGAGTTCCCGCGCAGACAAAAAAAAAAATTGTCATTTTGAAAGTTTAACCTTTTCGACTCGTCGACAGGGTTTCTCAGTCATCGATCGCTTCTTCACGCATTTCACAGTTGGTCGCGTTCGTGAAATTATTTCAAATTGATTTGCAATCGAAGTCATTGAACGAGAAACCGCATCGGTTTGCATTTGCTGCGTGTGGATTTGGAGGCGATGCGTTTAGAGACATCGTGAACATCCATTTTGGTCAAGTCGTGAGGTGTTTGTTGAAGCGTTGGTAGCTTCGGTTCGGTCGGTGACTCGACATTGAAATGGGAAATGACGGAAAGAATCCAACTCCTTGTGGGTGACAGGAGAACGATGTGATTTGATGTGACACTCTCGACGATCGATTGAATTTCCAACACACGAAAAACTCGCATAACGAATATGAGCCAAAGTGAACGGCGAAACTTGCGGCTGCATTTCCATAAGCTCCAACGCATGCAACGCTCGTTCGTCATGACCGAATGTCACTGTGAGTGTCAGTCGGTGTGCATCACGTGAGAACAATTCGATTTGACTTTGTTCGACAGATTTCCAAAAATAATTGGCCTCCGTCGTAGCGAACGCCAAGTGACCCACTGAACCGAAAGACCTCGCTCAATTTGCCGTCATCATGAAAAGCAAACCGCAAATTTTCTCAATTTCTCTTTCATCCAGTCGCCAATCGAGCTCTTCGCCCGATCGCCGTTTATCGTCGATTGAACTGATTTGAATGCGATCGCAATTCATTTATATAACGCCAATGCACCGTTGGCCGAATGCTTGCGCAACCACATGAAAACAAAGCAATTCGTTTCGGGTGATTGCATTTCCATATTGCTCACAGATTTTTGTCCAGTCGATGGCGAAATGAGTGAGGTCGATAATCCAGTTGGAATGTGACTTTCGGAACTGTCATCGTGTCGGCGACAAGAGATATCGTTCGGCTGGCCTATGCCCTATCTCACCTCTCGTTAGAAACGGTCAGGACAGGTGAAAGCCCCGTTTGTCATTTGTCCGATGACAATTCTGATAAAACTTCAACACAAAACGCTTTGGGTTCGATTACAAACCGTTCACTTGAAAGTCTTCCGTGGCGAGTCATTCGTCGAATATCCGACCCGACAAATGTCTGTCATTCGCCATTGTTTGGAGAATGCCTGAGGCAACGATCAATTCGATGTCGTTTCACGAACGGAAAATGCAATTCCGCTGAAAACCAAAGTAAAAATATGAATTGGCTGGCGTGTCCGATGGAAGTCATTCCGGTTTTGTGGTTCTCGTGAAAAATTTGGAAGATTTTTGCGAAAAGGTCACATTGATTAATGGCATCGAAGTGCTAGCATGCGATGGATGCCGCACACAAGGCAACAGTCGCCTCACATACCGAATGGTATTCGAACGCATTCGTACGTTCGTTTGTGCGACAACGGAACGCCTTGAAAACGAAATTTTCGTACAATTCGAGTGGCACCGACGACAATAAGACACATTCAAGGTGAAACAATTGCGTTCGATTGCGTTGTAAGCACCGAACAGACGGTGTGTGTGTGGCGTTCATCCAACTCTGGCATTTGGTCGACCGTAAGTACAGGGTTCTCTGGCGTACACTTAATGGACGACGAATCGATTGGCATCGACCACCAAAAAAACCATCATGAAGATGAACCATTTCCGCAGCGAAGCCATTTCGATCCGCCCACAACAATTAGACGCGTTTAATTCTCATCAATCAGTCGTTCGGATATTCAGCGAAATTAACGGTTCGGAAAGAAAGCAAAATGGAATTTAATCGCCGAAAATGAATGAAATTGCTATAAATGTCTCAATTTGAGTATCGAATGAATGGCAACGTGGAGTCACCTGTGCGGAATGATGGATCTCATCAGAACGAAATGGTCATTTGTTCGGCAGCAATGATTCCCATCGACAGTCATTTTGTCATTGACCAGAAAATCTACGAAATTAATATGCCAATCAGTGATTGGTGAAGTAACCGAATTCAACACCAATCCAAATATGTCTGCGTCAAACACAACTTTTCGAAATGAAAATTCCTCGCGAATTTGCATAACGATTTGTGTGCGAAAAGGAAGCCACAAATGGTTGTGATTACTCAATTCAATCGCATTGCGAATGCCAAATGTGGCTCTAACAATACTCGATGATGATGAACGTATAATTCACCAGCGACGGCCGATGATGGCTGCGAATTTGAATTGTTTCTTTTTCGGAATTAATGTTGCAATTTATTTGATGTTTTCGTTGCAGTTTGCGGCCAACCAGCAGTGCCGCCGAATGCTCGAGTGAAGACTGTTGCCGGGGAGCTGGGGATTTATGAAGCGAGCTACGAGTGTGATTCGGGCTACGAGCTATTCGGCCCTGCAACGACCAAATGTGACCCAAAACGGGGCTGGGAAAAAGATTTCCCATTTTGTGGTGAGTCTCGGCGTCTTTTTCTCCGTCGACAGATGAACAGCATGTGCTTTGTCGCATCACCCAATGAATCGCCAATTAAAGCAAATCATAATAATGACACACGCGATCACTATAAACCAACTGTGCGAATGCTTCTTCGCTACTTTTACTTTTCATTTGTTCGGCAGCAGGCTTTCTTCATGCGATTTTTTTTCGGTTCCATCCAGCCGTGCAGAATGCACTACCAAAACAGCGGAAATAGTTTTTTTTGTGGCTTCTTTTTCTCTTTCTTTCTTTTTGTTTTCTTTCGGAAATAAGATTTTGCTTTATTCACCGCATGAATCGTCACCCATTTTTGATGGGCGATCGTTTGCAGGTAGTTTTTTTTCTCATTCCACATTAAAATATTAAATCAATTTCAATGATTGATGCGGGTGATGTAACGCAAGAAACAAACAAACAAACAAACGGG
>JANSTV010113599.1:0-18685 GCA_027564135.1 Lestremia cinerea
TGGTGATGATGTCATGACATTTTGCAATCCGTCGCCACGGAAAACAATCATATTTCTTCGAATGTTGCGAATTGCGTCTTTTTTTGTCGTCTTTTTTCTGTTTCGCTTCGCTTTTTCCCATTCTTTCGGCAGAGAGTTGCCGATCGCCTGTTTCATTGGCTGAGTGTAATGTCGATTTGGAACGTTTAGGTCATTTGGCAAGTGGCTGTTGCATGGTCGACATTGCCGGAGGCTTATCATTGCGTGCCGATGGGTGGCGGGCGGAGAAGAGATGTCGAGACATTCCCGCGAGCCGGTCTATTTGTCAAATACGGTTATTTGTCGAGTTATTATTTCTGGGAAAATATCTTTGCCGGGACTTTGACTCGAATCGAAACACGCTTTGTTTTCCTGTGAAATTAGCCAGAGACGCGAACGGCGGAAAAGATCACAAGGAAAGTGGCCCCCTCTCCGCATCTTCGACGAACATCGACGCGGAACCATCTCTTACCGTATCTCCTGGAGTAATACATGTTTCCTGGCTTCGTTTAATGATGAGAATACACACATACACCGCCCTCAAGCAATTCCAATTGATTCGATCGAATTCACGAAATCTTTCGAGGAATTCACACAGAAATATCGTCTGCAATTTGAGTCGTCTCGATAATAATGACTTGGTGGATATTCAACACACAGTCACACCGCTACGATCACCTCGAGAAACACCTTTCGCACGAAAATTAATCATTTATGACACACACACAGCTGGCGGATTGGAATTATATAATTTCCAGTTTGATTATTCTTCAAAATGTTTTCAATGCTTCGAATTTGAATACAGAAAATGTCATGTCGATTATTTCGGGTGGATTCGTCACTGGAAGACACGAGACACACTTGATGAGTTTCGAGAGTTTTCTGCTAATTGGTCTGCAACGTTGTTGACTGATAATTAATGGATGCCGTGTTTTTTATGTTTTTTTTTGTTTTTCGCCTATTTTTTTTCTTCAAAAATGCAAATTTAATTAACAAACTGAGCAAATCGCGATCGAAAACGGCAAAGCAATCAAAATTAAAATTGTTTTTTTTGTGGCTTATTTCAATTCAATTTTGAATTACGCAAAGCGACAAATGGTTCACATGATATTCCACACCCGACTGATTGGAACATTGTCACCTGCAGGTACACCCAACCAGCTCGACAATGATCGGCTAAATCATTTCGAATTTGTACGCTGTCAAATAATCGTTCGCGCTCAACGCATTCGAATGCGAGCCGATCATAAATCCAGGGCTTCGGCAATCATGATGTGCTGCTCAACTGAAGGTGCGAAGTCATAAATTTTCGTCGATTCATTTTCAAACGAGAAATACAACACGAAGAAAACGTTTCGACAACAGTGTGAAACGTATTTGAATTGTCGAATTGTTAAGTGCGATCGATTATCATTGCGATAAGTTTCGGTTAGCCGAATCGATTTGATCGTTGATCATAAATTGTGAATACGTTTGTTTTTTCGTTTTTTCCCCGATAAAATGACGGCCGTTGGCATTTTGCACGATCGCCAAGGCTTACGAGGCACAGTTGCATCGACGAATGATATCATCGATGAATCGATTCGTGTTTTTTTTCGTTTTTTCCAAAGACTGTTTACATTCCGACCACTGAAACACACATGTCACCGGGATCTGTGATAGCGATGCTTCTACCGAAAATAGCTGTGTGTTTACTCATTCAGTTCGGTCTATTTTTGGAATGTGTCGCATCGACGAGACCTAAGCCAACAGACGCGACCCTTCGACAACGCACTTTGTGATGCAGCCGGAAGTTTTCAAATGGAGAATATCGTTCTAAAATTGACTTTTACGCACATGTGCTGCATCTGGCTGTCTTGCTCTCGCCGTGAGACCTCAACCAGAACGATCAAGTCCAACTTAAAATGGAATCATTTTCAAATTGTCACAATTTTGGCCCATTTTCGGCCATTTCAACTCGCGTAAACTCATCAATAAATCGTAAACAATCAGCTCATTCAGAATATCAAATGGAAATTACCGAAAAAAGCGAGCACAAAAACGCGACCGCTCGTTATGTTGATTCGCATTTGATTTTCATTATGTTTTTCGTTTTGTTTTTATTCTTTGTCGTTGTCGCTCGGTCGATGTTTTGTGTGTGTAACGCAGCGCGTCTCTCGCAGCAAACAAACCATGAATAATAATCGCTTTGTGGAAACAAAACTCCCGACGTGCGGTTCCGTTAAATGTTAAATCAACCGCATGGTTTTTCCATTTGACGGTGTTTTCATTCAGCGCATTTTGGCTTCGTGAATGCTTTTGCCATTTTGGTCAATTGAGTGTGTGCCAAACGATGGAGGAATTACGAGCGATTTGCGGTGTTTGCACGAGAAACGTTGCTGGGTGAGGCAAATGGGTTGGGGTAAGATGCCGGCCGCTGAAGAAACTAACGATTCGCATACGACGGCGCCTCACAACTCTCATTTCCGGCCATTCATCAAATCGCGAACGCACACGGACGCATCTATTCATTCAGTCGCTTGCCATTCGCCTCGCAAACGATTCAATTTAGAAAATTTCACGTTTTAATCGCTCAATTGGCGATAGGCAAATCGTCGATACGAAATCGGTAAACAAATGACGCATCTCCGTCGATGTCTCATGAAATTCCATTTCGATTAGCGTGGCTCAACCATTCAATCGATTGCATGTGTGCATTCAACGTTGAGGAAGGTATCGCCTCGGTACGAATACCGATGGATGTTGAACGCGTTCTCTGTGTGAAATGCCGTCACGATATCTGAATGTCATCATTGTGTGTTAATTCGATTGTTTGTCGACCAATGGCTACCGAACTGATGTCATTCGCAGAGAAGTTGAAGGTCACAACGGCATCGCCATTGTGATTTACCTTTTCGGAGTGAGCCGATTTTCACAGCGATTTCGAGATCGAATTCAACCAGAAACGATGTCGATTGTACCAGCAAGTATCGGACCCAGTGATTGGCGTCAATTAACATCAATTGAACGTACCAAAAATGTCGCCATTCGAAACAATTGAATATGATTTTGCATGCGCTGACATCGGGGCGACGATGGCACACCGACTGACAGACACATTAATGTTCCACATTCCGAAACGCATCGATACGCCATTCATGCGATCATTCATCATCGATTCATTGTGTGCGTCTGTCGACAATTAAGTCGCCGAAAATCTCGTAATTGGTCGCATGGGCAAATTGCTTGACAAGCATTCAACTGACGCTCGTCTTCTGTCCACGCACAGACACACTGACAGACAGACAGACACACAAACACCGTCTTTGCCATCAAACGATCATTCTGAGCGAAAGTTGTTGTGGCTTTCAAACGTTGGAGCGGACTCCCTTCAGTTCAGTTTCAACAATTATATATTTCAGTCGAATGGAAAACGCAAAATGCATTGTTGAATCGACATCGTCACAGTGTCGGCTTGTTAGCCGAGAGATTCTCTCATGCTTTCATGAAATATCGCATGCGAATGGCATGCCACCCGTTTGCATGGGATGGGCACGCGTCTTGCCAATGAATTCATTTGCTGCTATTTTTCCCCATCGAATTTTTTTCCTCTCTTCCTCGCTTCGAATCGCTCGTCTCTTAAACGAAGTGAAATAAAAACCAGAAACATGAAAAGAATTATATTGTTTAATTAGACGGCATTCGGTTGATCTTGGGCGGATCGTGTATCGGTCAATGGGTTTGCTCGATCGAATCATCTCTCCGGGGCGACGACCAAAAACGGGCTCAAATCTATCGAACGCCTCTCGGGCACCGAAGATGAAAATGTGCTTTTATGCAAATTAACACCATTTGAAGGATCTTTCATACAAATTTATGGCAAAAACCAGTAACTCACCGCATTGCCCGTCGATGTGAACTACCGAAATGGTCGATGACGATTCTTTTGACGCGACCAATAAGATCTTTTCAGCCGAAACGAATCATGACTAATCGTCAACCGCTTATGTCAAGAGCCCATCAACTGCTTCGGCGAAGATGTGACGCGATTGGAGAACGTCTATTTGAATTCGAAATTAGAACGAAGAGAATTCCAACCAGTACAAATTGCCGCGTAGGCCATTTGCTTGTAAAATGGCCTTCAATGCAAAATCAAGAATAAACAAAACACGTTCCAACAACTTAACAGTTAAAAACAAACATCATCAGAATTGAATTAATTATTGTTTTGTTTTTTTTTCATTTTCGGATGCAATTTGCTTATGGGCAGAAACGACACATCACGAACAATTTCCAAAGAGAATTTCATTAAACAAAATGCGAACACGAATGCACGGCCGGGAGAATTTTTCCATTGGAAACGCTGTGTTATTCGATGGACGGTGGCGACGAGACGGTGAAACGGAGTCGTAAGAATTTTTTCGAGAGAAAAATTATGGAAATATAAGCGAAAAAAAAACAAATGTTGTCATTTGATATTGACATAATAATCTGGATGACGTCGTGGAGCAGCACACAGACAGAAAACACACAATGACAGACGATGATTTGCATCGAGAATGGCAGACGATGTCATTAGCAATCGTGGGTTTCGTTACCTCGAGAGATTAATCGTATCGTTTCGAAGTGACAGACGGCAGGTAATGAGTCAGACGGGTGAGGTAGATGCGTTCGAGCTATTTGGGGATGGTGATGGTCATTTGACACCTCCGACGGGCACCTCAAGCCGCATCGAAAAGGGCTTTGCGAATGAGATGCTGCCACAGCGAAGGCGGAGACGAGAATAAAACCCGAAAAGCGATAGTAATTTCGAGGAGAAATATGGTATGTTGATGCTGCGATTAGTGACAAAACGGTCGTTGCATGCGGATTAGACGATCGGCTCTTCTCCGGTCGAAATCGACGGAAAAAAGTGGATTTAAATATAAATGATCGAAAATGAATACTTGAAACGGACTAACAACCTTTTATTATGTTAAAACGATACATTCCAGTCAGTCAATAATTGCCTGGTCGAGACGAGGAACATGCCCAATCGGACGAATACAACGTGTTTGAATGTTTGAACCGGGCACTGGTTGCTTGCGGGAAGAGTCAAGTTGAAGAAGATGGAGAGAGGCTCGAACAAATTGTTGATTCGATTTTTTAGAAGAATCGGCTGTGTTTTATTTATTTCGTCGTCGTCGTCATTTTCTTCTTCTTCTTCCTTCTCCTCATTGAAATCTTCAAAAACGTGTGAGCGAGTTTGCGTGTGTTTGAGTCTTTCCACCGAAAACGCGAATGGACAAAACGGGATAGAATCGACGATATACGAAGAAACGTATCGCAGGCCGGTCGAAAGGCTGTCCACTCGCATGGAATGATGAGAGAGAGAAAAAAAAACTGAAACATAAAAATTAAACCGGTATTTTCTTTTTTTTTTAGTTCGAATCGAAAAACAGATGGGATGAGGAGAAAGAAAAAATAAGAAATTTTCGATTTGATTTCGTTGCTTGTTTTGTGGAATCGAAATGAAATGGGAAATAGATGACGACGATGAGTCGAAGTGATATCCGATTGAGATTCGGCTGGGAAGATGACTTTTCCTCGAGAATTCCACGAATGACATTCAAATCAGTCTTGCGAATGTCAATGCGTTCATTTCGCCGGAGTAATTCAATCCGTTTGTTTTCATTCGAACCAACCGTGACGAAGCAGAAGAGAGAAACAAGCGTCGCATATCGATGTGCACGGTGTCATGTAATCATCACCGTTGTACGATGGGACTTTCACAAAGAGACCGTGTGTGTCGTTTCGAGAAAGCAACGTCATCAATGGCTGATAATCGGATGCATCGCCAAATGCGATGAATCGAATTGAAATTCGATTTGGATTTTCGATTGAAGACAACAACAAAAACAACAACAACAACAACAACAAAACAACACTAGATTGAATGGTCAATTTCGAATTCAATTGACATTCCTTCGCACCGAATCGCTGACAGTATGTGTGTGTGTGTGAGTATGTTAGCGGCCTAACGGTAACCCAGTGAATGACACAGAAACATCATGACCGATGCATTTAATGAGCAGCTCTGCATATTAATGATGATTTCAATGTGCACAAATCGATCAATTGACCAAATGGCAGCCACACACTGATCATCGGCTAAAATGCCACACAGACGATTCGGTTGGTGCGGAGCGCGCGCGAATTGTGTGTAGTGCGGCATGCAACTGCAAACACGATTTCTTCCAGATAATTATTGGCGAAGACGGTGAACGAGTGGTCTCTCGCGCGCGCACGGGCTCACCTCGGAATGGGCAAAAATCTACCACGTTGCACAAAACGAAACGCTGGAAACGAGATTGAATATCGTCGATTGGCAAATAGTATTCAAGACGGTTCGCTCTGGCCGGTATGTAGACTCGTTTGCTGTTTGACTGTTTGATTCGTTCTTTTTCTGACGTTTTTTTTTTGTCTTTTTTTCTCTCCGTTGATTCATTCGATGTTTTTGCGTGGTTTTTTTGACTACGCTTTTTTTGTTGCTTCGCAACGCTTGCTTGTGAGGTTTTCATCTCTCGCGGTCTGTCCGTTCAATGGATGGGTCGTTTTTTTCGTTCTTTCTCTTTGGCGAATTCTCGCCACTTAATTTTCCTGCGCGCAGATAAAACGCGATGAGAACAATTTCAACGAAATTGATGATGATAATTCGCTGCGAGTATTTGAGGAACGACAACATCGAATGGGTCGATTTAACGTTGCAAAAGGCGAAGGAGAAAAAAGTCGCCGTTCAACAGCACGGAATGACTGAACTTACCGCTTCTCACAGTTTCATAGTATCCGAGATCCAGTGTGTGGCGAAGTTATGTGTGTTTCGCTGGCCGTTCGTATATATTCCCTGTGAACGTTTCTTGCCCGGCTCTTACGGTCGGTGGCCGATTTTCTTGCGGTTTAAGACGCTTTTCTTAATCCAATAATGAAAATGAATAAATTCCAATAGAATGTGGGTCTGTTCACACACTCACACACGATACATTCACTGTCGTGTGCAAACTGGACGATATTTTCTTTTTTTTTTGTTTTTTTTTATTCGCTTTTACTTGGTTTTTTCTAAAATCCAAGAACTTTCCTCCTTGATTTGGCAATCACTTTTTTTTCTTTTCTTTACCGAAAAATGCTATTCGATTTTCAATCGAAACAACACACGCACCACAAATTCCCCGTCGATTCACTTTCACAGACAGATTTTCGTATGCATTTGACGGTTGATTTGCGATGCCTCTATTTCTCTGTCGGAATTTTTCCTCTTGTTTTTTGTTTTGGTTTTTCGCTTGATTTTTCTTCGGCTATTTGCTTTTTGGTGAATTCCAAAAGTTTGAAATTTTGCTTGCGCTATTGATTGGTGCGAAGCAAACAACTAGAGAAATACAGAAAAAAAGAGAGGAAAAAAGCGAAGCAACGAGTTTTTTCCTTTGAACGAAGCTACTCGAGCGACGCACACTCGAATGAAGCTCACTAAGTACTAACTTGTTGCAGTCGATTCGAATATTGTTTGTGTGCTGTGCGCCTCACCGTCTTTCGGAGTCGATGCTGTTCGGTGTTTGACCGTTGGCAGCAATGTCTCCGAATGTCTCGGTGAATGGCTCGGTGTATGTGTGTGAGCGTGTGTGTGTGTGTGTGTGATGGCATTTGATTGTTGTTTTGGTCAAATACATTTGCTGGACTTCGGAATGAAATGGTCGCTTATCGCAAACTCAACATTTATTCAGTTTAAATCTTAGAACTAACATCAAAATACGCAGTTGGATGAGGAAACTCCGAAATTTGGAGAATGAGAAAAAAAATACCATTTTGGGCGGGAAAGCAAACGAAATCATTTTCGAACGTTGGAGGTACGTGTTACGCCCGAAACACCATTTTCGAATTTGGTTTTGAACAGAACGTTGGCGTTGTTGAACATGCCGTCCTTCAAGGAAACGATGACGAACTGAGAGAAAAACGAGAAAATGCATAAATTTTCCGCTGTGGACTCCAGCCTGAGAGGAACTCACCTGTGAATTGGTGAAATGCAGCTTCAGCATGTGGCCGATGTTCTGGGTGTGTGACATGTCCAAAGCGGCGTCGACCTCGTCGAGAATGTAAATGGGAGCCGGTTTGAATTTCAACATGGCCAGAATGAGGGACAAGGCAACAAGAGACCGCTGGCCACCACTGAGTTCGTTTAGAGACTCCTTCCACATGCCGTTGAAGCCAACTCGAATGTTCAGCCCTTGATGGAAATCCTGACCAGCGGACGGCACTAACGCTGCCTGAGCGCCCGGCAACAAAACACCGAAAATATTTCCGAAATTCTTGTCCACCTCCTTCCAAGCGATTCGCACTTGTTCCATTTTTTCCGCATCCAAACCCTTCAGAATGCCTTTAATCTTCTTGCGATCATTCTCAACGATTGTCTTGCGCGAACAGACATCCTTCAGTTGTTCCTCTTCGCGTTCCAGCAGCATCATTGCCTTGACGTTGATTCGCTTCTCAAGCTTTTCCTTTTGGGCTTGAGCCTTTCGCAATTTGTCGCCCGATTCCCGTGGATTCTCTTTCGAGTAATCGTAGCGGGTGTTCTTCACTCCGAAATACTCGCGATCGCTCTCAATCCATTTGTACTTTTGTTCGAGCTGCGTGATTTTGTTGAAGCCGTCTTTGTTGTCGTTTTTCAGTTTGCTCATCTCGTTTTCTTGCTTTTTGATTTCCAACGTGAGATCATCATTTTGCTTCTGCATCTTTTCTTTGCGAGACAATTTCGAACGAAGCTCCTTGTGCTGTGCGTTGATTCGGTCTTTTTGCTCCTTGATTTGGCCTTTCAAACCGGCGATTTGACCGGACGTTTGTTCGCGATTGGCAATCAGCTCGCTTAGTTTCGCTTGAGATTCTTCGATGGATTTCTCCATGTCGGCCGCCTTTTCTTTGGATGCGTCGACGCTTTTCTTCAGGTCTTCGATTTCCAGCTTGAGGGTTTCGTACTCTTGCTCACGTTGCTTCCATTTCTTGCTGCTTTGCTCGCTTTTTGCTTTGCTGAGTTTCATCTCCTCCGTGGCCTCCTTCAGTTGGCGCTCGCGATAACCCTTGGCATCCGCTAGATTTCCCTCAATGTCCTTAATCTTCACGCCCGACGTCTTTTCGATTTCCTTCGATTCGGCAATTTGCTCCTTCAATTTTTCGATCTCGGCTTTTGCATCTTCGATCTCCTGTTGATGCTTCTGGAATGTGGTCTGCGCCAATCGCTTTTTGATCGCTGCTAATTCATGTTGATTCAAGTCCAGTTGCTCCTTGATCTGGTTGTACTGTTGGGCTACCTGCTGCAAGGCTTGTATCTGACGGCACACCCCGCGATATTCCTCCTCCTTGGCTGCCAATTGATCCGCTAACTGCTTGATTTCTCGCAAAGTCAACAGAACTGGCATCGCCCTGGACTTGGCACCACCAGACAAGGTTCCGGTAGGATCGACGACATCCCCATCGAGAGTCACCGATCTCGTCATGATGTCTCTGTGGTAGGTTACTTGCTTGGCTGTTTTCAAGTCACGGCAAATTAGCGTCCTTCCGAAGGCGTACTTCATCACAACATCGAACTCTGGATCGTAGTCGATCAACGACAGCGCCAAATGAACGTTGTCTTTGCCGACCAAATTCTTGGCCAGCTGCACCTTTTGAGCGGAAACGGCGCTTCCAACGATCTTGTTCATTGGGATAATAGTAACGCGAGTCTGCAGACGGCCATTCTGAAGGAGTTTCTTCGAAGTCACTTCTGAATCGACGACAACGTTCCACAATGCGCCACACGCACTAGTCAATGCTTGGCAGAAGGAGCTGTCGCGAACGTCAAACAACTTGCAGAGCATCCCTTTGACTTTGCTGCGATCGAAATTCGGCTCCGGGTCTGAGTAATTGAAGTCGAATTGATGGGCATTCTTCCGGTCCAATTGCGATTTCAATTCACGGCATTCGCGATGCAGTATCTGCTTTCGCTCTTCCAACTCCTCCAGGTTGCCTTCGGTGTAGTCGATTCGCGATAAATTTGCCTGCAAAATACAAAGTCCATCAGTTTCCATCTTTCGATTTGGAGTTGTTCTTGAAAACGAACCGTCAACTGAGTGATTTTCGCCTCGAGATTGTCGTGGTTCTGTTTGTCTTTCGTGTACGCCGCATCGCTGGTCTGCCGGTTGTTCTGTTTCTCGTTCAGCATTTTGGTGTTGTGTTTCAGTTGCATGTCGCACTGTTTGATTGTCGTCTTGGCTTCGGAAAGTTGCTTCTTAGCGGTCATTAGTTGATCCTGCAAGGATGCCGCTTCGCCATCTTCGTTTGTGACCAAACCAGCACTAACCGCCTGGAAGCGTTTCTGAGCATCGGCAAACGCTTTGGCATCGGTCGCATCGGCCTCTTTCAAACTGTCGAACAACTCAGCGACATTATTCATCTCCGTCTCTTTCTTCTCCAGTGCCTTTTCATCGTTGCCAATGTTCTTCTGAAGTGTTTTCAATTTCCGTTTTTCCGTTTCGATTTCATTCTCAGCACTTTTCTTCGCGCCATTTGCCACGGCCTCAGCCTTTGACTCTTTCGCCAATTCCGTCTCCAAATCTGCCAGTTCTCCACCAGTGTTGCTGTCGATGGCCTCTTGCACCGTCTTGCACTCATCGTCAATTTGCTCCGACTCCTTGTGGTTGTCAATGATCTTCTGTTTGCTGTCCTCGATGAATTTCCCGACATTCTCCAACTTCGCTTCGCAATCCTCCAGACCCTTCTTCTGCTGCTGGTAGATGTAGGAGATGTGGATGTGCGTCAAATGCTCAATGTCGCGAACCAATCGCTGGAATTCGGTGTATTGCGATTGTTCATCCCGCAATTTCTCGATTCTCGGCTGTACCTCCTCCGCCAGCAAAGTGTCCATTTCTTTCAGTTTGCTGTCTTTTTTCTCCAAAATCTTCGTGGTTTGCTCCCGCTTTGTTTCGTAGAGACTGGTTCCGGCCGCTTCTTCAATCATCGACAAAATCTGTGGATAAGATTCAGTTCTTGAAAAGCTGTCTCAAAATCACGTTAGAAACTCACCTCAAGCGGCTTCATATTCAACACCTTGGTGATGCGTCCTTGCATAATCAAGAAATTCGGATTGTTGACGTTCATTTGCACGGAACAAAACAAATCAATGACCTTTTTATTCTGCACCGTTTTACCGTTAATCCAGTATTTGTTTTTGCCGCCAACAACGACAAGTCGCGTAACGGAGATCTCGCTGCATTTCTCATAACCAACTGGACAGTTATCTTTGTCCGTATTGTCGAAGAAAATGGTTACGGATGCCTTGGTGATGCCCGCTTGACCATTCTTGTAAACCAATTCCTGCAAGGACGTTGCTCGCACCTATTTCCGAATTAAGGTTATGTCGATTAGAATAACAAAATTCTCATTCGCAAATTGGAATTGAAAATGGTAAAGTTTTTCAATCATCTCGAACCTGTCCCAAGTTGGTGATGCCCAGCACGAAGCAAATCGAATCCAGAATGTTCGATTTGCCTGTTCCATTCAGGCCAGTGATGGCTGTGAACTCGCGATCGAAGCCACTCACTTCGGTACGTTTACCGTATGATTTGAAACCGTCCAATACCACCGATTTGATATACATTCTGATATTGTTCACACAAATTTAAGTTTAGCGTCCGTTTTCGACTCCTTTTTTGTTCAATTACACCAGTGACGCTGCCGGGTTGTTCGCTTACATCTTCCGTTTGCAAATGGTTTTATTTGAAATTTTGAGATACAACAAATTACGCGGTTGTCAGTTAGTTTATTTCGACTACGTATGCACGATCGATTTGAGGTCGTTGATAAAGATTCGAATGCGATTCAACTTGCTTCGATTCGATGAGCCTCGAATGTGATGCTGAATGTGATTTCTTTCGAAAAAAAATCTCAAAATTCTTGTTCAAGATTCAATTTTGAAAATAAAATCTCAAACCCTCTCCAAACTTCGAAACAACCTTTCAAATCAAGCAACTCCCGTAGTGGATTCTTCGTAGTACCGAATCGTAGCAAGCAAACGTAAAAACGAAATGTCAAATTCTCGCCAAATTTTTATTGACAACATAGCAAACCGGAAAACTCTCTAGAATTATGTGAATTTTCTTGAAATTCTCGGAAATATTATTGTTTAAAAAGTTGATTGAAGTCACCCGTCCAAAGCATAGCTAAAAATTCGAGTTTGTGGGAAAGAAAATTTGAAAGGAGCCGCAGATTTAGGAGGGAATCGTTCGAGACGAATCAAACAACATAAACATAACCTCAATAACATTGAAGCGCTACGGCAACAGAGATGTTTCTGAAGGACCAAATCAAGATTGACATCGTAAGTGGTTGTCGAATGTTATTCGACGATAGTTTCTTATCGCGTCCATTTCCAGGAATGGGGACACGAACGGTTGGTTCGTGCTCAACAAACTGTTGAGCTGCGCCCCTTCGATATCGAGGCTTGGTCAGTTTTACTGCGAGAAGCTCAAAGCCGCCATGTCAACGAAGTTCGGTCGTTGTACGAGTCATTGGTCGCGGTTTTCCCGACAACCGCTCGATTCTGGAAGATTTTCATCGAACAAGAGGTACGTGCACCATCTCGGAAATGCCTTTTCAGCCAAATAACGCTTCTCCTCCACGCAGATGAAAGCAAGAAACTACGAACGCGTTGAGAAATTGTTCCAGCGCTGTCTGGTCAAGATTCTCAACATCGACTTGTGGAAATTGTATTTGACTTATGTCAAGGAAACCAAAGCCGGTCTCAGCACTCACAAGTAAGTTGAAAACGATAGCATATTTCTTGATCGAAACTCAAAATATGGTGGAAAATTTCAGAGAGAAACTCGCTCAAGCCTATGATTTTGCGTTGGAAAAAATCGGCATGGACTTGCATTCATACTCCATTTGGAATGATTACATTCAATTTTTGAAGAGTGTCGACGCGACAGGCAGCTACGCGGAAAATCAGAAGATCACTGCTGTTCGAAAGGTTTATCAAAAAGCGGTTGTCACACCAATCATTGGCATCGAAATCCTGTGGAAGGAATACATTCAATTCGAGCAAAATATCAATCCAATCATCTCGGAGAAAATGAGCCTGGAACGATCGAGAGATTATATGAATGCTCGACGTGTGGCCAAGGAATTGGAATTTGTGACGAAAGGTTTGAATCGAAATTTACCGGCAATTCCGCCGACGTTGACCAAAGAGGAAATGAAACAGGTATGAGCCCCCTACACAGGAGAATTCATCGCAACTGGATTAACCCCCCCACCTCAAATCGCCACCAGGTCGAACTATGGAAGAAATACATCGCATTCGAAAAATCGAATCCACTTCGAACAGAAGACACAGCACTGGTGACAAGGCGCGTCATGTTCGCCACCGAGCAATGTCTCTTGGTATTGCAATGGCATCCCCAAGTATGGCATCAAGCGGCTCAATATTTAGATCAAAGTTCGAAATTGCTTACGGAAAAAGGAGTGCGTATGATTTTCTATTGTTATTCTCATTCATTAATGGCCACGCAGATGTTTCGGCGTTATCGCGATTCATGGCGAACACCACAATCGAATTCAGCTGTTTGGAAAATAAATTTGTTCAAGCCAACATCTATTTGTGATTTAGTTTCATTTGACACAATGTAAGGTGTGGTGATGTATTGAATGGTTTTTGAGGGGGGAAAGGCATCCGCATCGTCTCGAAGGCGAGACAAAAACCATCCGATAAATCAACACTCCGATGTGTTTTACTTTAGCTTAGTTGGCTCTCAACCAATTTTTAAGAATCCTCTCACGAATAATTCTCTCAATTTTAGGATGTCAACGCGGCTAAAGCCTTTGGCGATGAAGCTGCCAACATTTTAGATCGAGCCATCAGTGGAGTTCTCAGCCGCAATGCATTGCTCTATTTTGCCTATGCTGACTTTGAGGAAGGTCGCATGAAATACGACAAAGTCCATCAAATGTATCAGAAATTTCTGTCGATTCCGGATGTTGACCCTACACTGGTATGTGCACCCGAAGCGATCTTTATGAGCATCCCTTCCAACCGTCGTATTTGCTTCCAGACCTACGTTCAGTACATGAAATTCGCTCGTCGAGCTGAAGGCATCAAATCTGCTCGCCAAGTGTTCAAGAAAGCTCGCGAGGATGTCCGGTCGCGCTATCACGTATTCGTAGCAGCCGCTCTGATGGAATACTACTGCAGCAAGGATAAGGACATAGCTTTTCGGATCTTCGAACTGGGTCTCAAACGTTTCGGTGGCAGTCCCGAATACGTCATGTGCTACGTCGATTATTTGTCACATTTGAATGGTTCGTTCTAAGACGAACTTGCTCCGAATTGGTCTAATTTTCGATCGTTTTCAGAGGACAACAACACGAGGGTTCTGTTCGAGCGAGTTTTATCCTCTGGTGGTCTGACTCCTCAACTTTCGGTGGAAGTGTGGAATCGATTCTTGGAATTCGAGTCAAACATCGGCGATCTGTCGAGTATTGTCAAAGTGGAGCGAAGACGGAGTGCCATTCTGGAGAATGTGAGTGATACCCTTGTGAGTCCGCCGCGGCCACTTCTAAAACTAATTTCGCATTTGATTTCAGTTGAAAGAATTCGAAGGGAAAGAAACAGCCCAATTGGTCGATCGATACAAGTTCCTCGATCTCTATCCTTGTTCACAGACCGAATTGAAGTCAATCGGTTACTCTGACGTAAGTGGATGTCGAATGTTGGAAGGATCAGTCTGACATCTTGGTTTCATTCACAGAAAACCGGTTTGGTGGGCTCGAAAGCAACGAACAAAGAAGAAGAGGAAGTCGTGTGCCAGCTTCCGCGACCAGATTTTTCCCAGATGATCCCCTACAAACCCAAAGCGAACCCTTATCCATTCGAGCATCCACTAAATGGCGGCACTTTCCCCCAACCACCAGCTCTGGCTGCCCTTTGCGCGCAATTGCCACCTCCAACATGCTTCCGGGGTCCATTCGTTGCTGTCGACCAACTTGTCGACATCTTCAATCGCATTCAATTGCCTGAAGGTACTTTCATTCATTCTCTCTCTCTCTCTCTCTACCCACCACAGCAAAAAATCTAATTTCCGCATCATTCCAGTTCCAACACCGAATGGCGCCGAGCATGGTTGCGATACGAAGCTGTTCGATTTGGCGAAATCTGTTCATTGGATCGTTGACGACAGCACCAATTCGGGTGAGGGTGGTCTCAAGCGCCGCATGCTCCCCGGCAACGATGACAGTGACGAGGAAGGTGCCGCACCAAATCCACCCGCTCATGACATCTACCGATTGCGACAACAGAAACGCTTCAACAAAGCGTAAGACCTCTCCAGTAGTCGAACTGATGGAATTTTTATTGAATTTTCTTTTGTACGAAGACAAATCAAATCGAATTAATAAAATAAAATCAATTAAGCAATTAATTTAACAAGAAATTGTCCTTCCTGAAATCATTGCAATCAGTCAAGTTCCTCCCGAATGCGATGACTCAATTTCAGTGCGATAAATACAATTCGACTTCATGACAACTTCAAGCCAAGAGGAAAAGCAATTTTGAGCCGGGCATTGAATGGCGAAGCGTAAACAAGGAATTATCGCGAATCGTCGATATCTCAAAATGCAATTAATTCGTATGACCATCATTTAAGTGATTCGATTCGAGTGGCTTCTCTATGTGTTGAGTGTTGACTCTCGGCGATTGCTATAAATATAGAAACGGCTGCCGGCTAGTGGCCAGTTTGTAAATTCTATTCGAAGTGAGAATGAGCTTAATCAAAGTGATTATTGCTTTGCTGGGTGCCGCTTTCATGGTGGCGGCCAATCCGGCAAGTCATCGATTGTGGGCGAACAATGTGAACATTGTGATCGACACCTACAAAGAGCACACCTCATACTCGATTCTGCGAGGTAAGTCCCCGGTGACGGATCACCAATTTTAGGGTTTTCACAAACATTTCGTTGAATTCAGATGGTCTCGTCGTGCAAAGCATCCGGTTGGATGCCAGCTTCGGAAAGAACGTATCCGTGTCAAACGTGACCGATGGCTTCATTCTGCATGGCCGAGGTCCAAACGTGGAAATCAAAATCGTTGAGAATCGTGATGACTTCACGTTAATTCGAATTTCCCGAGTTGTCAGCAATGGTTTGATCCTTTCGGATTGTGTGGATCTGCAACCAGATCGACAGAGTTGGTACGGCGGACCACAGCAGAAACGCCAGTATTGGCCGATTGAAAAACTGTCCTTCGACGAATATTCCTATCTCACCAAAGAGGCTGACAATTGTGGCATCGCTGAACGGTATTGGCTGAATTCGCAAGGGTCCTTTGTCTACGTGGACAACGAGGTTCCATTGTTCATCACTCAGAACCTCAATGAGCCCACTCTCTGCTTGACCGCGAAGCAATCGTTGCCATACGATCGACGTGCTCAGACATTCCGCTTTGACTACAGTATCGGCGTGGGACGAGATGCCCGTCACGCCCATTTGGAAGCCGTTCGTCATTTGCTACACAAACCAACAGGCCACCCAGACGAACGCATGGTTAGGCACCCAATCTGGTCAACGTGGGCACGCTACAAGCGCGACATAAACGAGACTCTTTTGCTGCAATTCGCAAATGAAATTCTGAGCAACGGCTTCAACAACAGTCAATTCGAGATCGATGACGATTGGGAGGTTTGCTATGGATCGTTAACGTGGAATCAACGGAAGTTCCCGAATATCAAAGGATTGACAGATCGCCTGAAGGCGCTTGGCTTCCGAGTCACCTTGTGGATTCATCCGTTCATCAACAAAGGTTGCGAACCATGGTATTCGGATGCGAAGAGCAAGGGTTATTTGGTGACGAATAGCACGAATCAGACCGACACTCAATGGTGGAATAGCGTCAAGGGAGATGCGGCATATGTTGATTTCACCAAACCGGCAGCAGCAAAATGGTTCTCCGACCGATTGCTTCGCATTCAGCAAGACGCCGGCATTGACAGTTTCAAATTCGATGCTGGAGAAACTTCTTGGACTCCTCCAGATCCGATCCTCAACAGTTCGCTTGGCTACCGGCCAAACGCCATAACCACGGACTACGTTCGAACTGTGGCCAAATTCGGTCCCATGGTGGAGGTTCGTTCGGGTCAGTCCACTCAAGATTTGCCAATTTTCGTTCGAATCATTGACAAAGACTCGGAATGGGATTTCGACAATGGTCTCCCCACGCTCATTACTACAACGTTGCAGATGAATTTGAATGGCTATCCCTTGGTTTTGCCCGACATGATTGGCGGAAATGGTTACAACGGCAGCCCCGAAAAGGAATTGTTCATTCGATGGCTGCAGGCGAACGTGTTTATGCCAAGCTTGCAATACTCATATGTGCCATGGGATTTCGATAAGGAGACCATTGAAATTTCACGAAAATTCACTGATTTGCATGCGGCCTTCACCAACGAGATTATGAGAGCCTTCCGAAGGGCAGTCGATCTGGGTGAACCAGTGAACCCACCGATTTGGTGGATCGATCCAAAAGACCGCGTCGCTCAACAAGTCTGGGATGGTAAGTGACCCCCTCAGATTTTCTTTCGACTTGACTTTGACCGAAAATCTTTCACAGAGTTCCTCTTGGGCGACAAGATCCTCGTCGCCCCTGTCGTCAACAAAGGACAAAGGAAGAGAGACATCTATTTGCCGAGAGGTCACTGGTTGGATGTCAATCGCAACCGCACTGTCATTGGGCCTCGTTGGTTGACCGACTATCCGGCCCCATTGAACGTTCTGCCATACTTCATACGCCGACCATAAGCTATTTCCACGAATTCCACCTGAATAAATCGAGAAGCAAATCAGAAATTTTATTTATTTTCGTCTCGAAAATCAGTTAATGAATTACCGTTCGGGAGTGCACGAACGGTGTTTGCTCTGAACGACGTCAGTGCGATAATTATCGTTATCTGTTAATTTGTCCGCAATTACTTTGTTTGTTCGCCATATTGACCTTAGCTCGTGAAACTGATAAGATTCGATAGAGTTCTTCGCCACTTTCTCACGATGGCCAAGTCGAATGATAACGATCGGCCCTCCAGAAGTGGTCGCGAGGTTGCATCAATCGAGTTTTCATGATTGCGCCATCAAATCAAATGCCACGACTGGCCAATTTGATTTAACGAACTATCGCTTGCTCCGAATTGATGAACCATTCATTCGTCCGGCCGCGGATCGAAGTTTTTTTTTTTGAAGAACTTTTGACTTTCGATTTATTGCCCGATGCCGGTCGGTTTGCATGCAATTTTAACGAAAGAATTGTTGTGGATGGAGATTTGAATGAGGCTTCGAATTAGTTCAAAAGAACAGCCAGTGGTGCTTCGCGCCTTTTCTCGCGAATTTCAGATGATTTTCATGCAAACTCTGATTGCAGCCTTTGCTTCAAGAAGCACCGAACCATCGAAACACACCTACTTTGCGAGCATTACTCATCGGATCTCACATCGTCAACAACTTCACGCGCAATCATGATTTTCGACGGCGCTGCATAACGGGCAACACCAAAACGTAATTCTGAATTGAGGTTTTTTTGCGTCCGCCCAAAAAGCAAAAAAAGTCGGCAGACATCTTTTAGTTCGGTTTTCATTTTTGTAAATTTATT
>JANSTV010113710.1:0-33953 GCA_027564135.1 Lestremia cinerea
GTGTGTGTGTGTGTGTGTGTGTGTGTGTGGGTGTGTGTGTGTGTGTGTGTGTGTGTGTGTGTGTGTGTGTGTGTGTGACGGTAGACACATCAGTCGACGAGATAACGAAATCGAGTGGGCGCCTCAGCAATGGATTATCTACCAGAGGCCTTAAATTCTTGAATGAATCACAGGCCAATTTCAGAGTGAAATTCCCCGATAGGCCATTTGTCCGACGATAATTTCCAAAGGAATTTTCCCGTATCTCGGTTTGACTGGAAAATCCAAGTTAGCAATGTGAGCACCGTCATTCGTCACAAATGCTTTGCTCAGCCAATCGGTAGCTTCCAAACAACAACAAAGCGGCCGATTGTCCGAAAAAGCCGACCGTTGCCCATCAACGCACCGTGTAAACCGCATTGAAACCGCAACGCACGAAGAAAGTTTTTTTCATTTGCCGACCGGTCCGATGGTTGATTCGAAGCGCATTGGCAATTTTTTCTTCTGAATAATTCAATTATCGAATGCCAATCGAATTGGAATTGCATCAAATAATTGAGTTGAACCGTTGAATTGGAATCGTCGAATCGAAAGAGGAAAAAAGCGTCAGCCTCATCGCGAAACGGTAATTCTCGTCGATTGACAATTACACGAAACTCATTAGTTCTTGCGTTTCTCCCATTTGTCAGACACAGCGGCGTAGAAACAACGACACCCGAAAAAAGGCATCTCAGCGATAGCGAATCGGTGAATGTGACCGCCGAAATGGCAATCGATAGTGGTTTCATTCCGAAGCAAATCAATAATTAATTAGCAACCCACTCAGATGGTGACGCAGAACCGCTAGTGAGGACGTAGATGACAATATGATGTCAAATATTCACCTGTTTGTGGCGAATGGGAGGGCGATGAACGACACCGAGTGACATAGCGACAGCTGAGACGTGAATCGACGAAGGGAGCGCTTTTTCTTGAATCGCAGAATTCATTTTCGGTTGGTCGATTGCACGACGACGACGATGAAACCAGCCAAGTGCTGGCACCAATTACCGCCGCAGTAGCTCTCGCGCGCGTACACAACTCGAATAAAAAAAAAATTAAATGAAAAAAAAAAAACAAAAACACTTTCTAACAAGTCAATCACGCATACAATCACACACGCTCGGTACAATGAAGGCTCGTTCAACGGACGGTGTCGGTTTGCATGTGTGTGTGTGTGTTTGAGTGTATGTGTGTGTGTTTACGTATATGTGAGCTTGTCTGTGTGTATGTGCTTGTTAATTATGCCCGTACTTCAGGCCATCAATTAACCAGCCGCTGATTCGACACCATCAATTTTCGGAACTTACTTGCAGAGACAAGAGGGGCGGACCACAGAGGTTGCTGCTGGGTTTTCGGTTCGGAAATGGTCAAGATTCGAGTGCGTTTCCAATTCTGGACAAACAAATGCTATTTCATCTTCATCATCAACATTTGAAACATATTCGAATCAATTAGGTTTTCATCACACGCACTACACACTCGATGGCCATACACAACTACTACGCTTGCACCGTATACGACGACGACGACGACGACGAGGACGAATAATTAATTCCTATTGAATAATCAACACGAAATGATTGCCAAACAAATCGATCGTTTCGTAAAGCGGTCGCTGTCTCAAAGAATGAATCGCAACCAGGCGAATTCTCAAACAATCAACACAACAATTAGTTGCCACACAAAAGCGGGAGGAGATCTTCACCCACTGAGCCCGAATCGAAATGCACTCACGGGAAATTTGCTAAACGAGTCGTTGATTTGCATAAAGCATTGTTGACTGTGAGCTCAATTGGTCGGTCGCTGAGAGGACCAAAACTGCTTCCAAAACGAAAAAAAAAACGGGTAAAAAAAAAGCACAAATCTGCTTCGTTGATTTTCCCGCAGGTTTCCTTTTGCCCTGCAATTTGAGGGGACGTTTTGCTTTTCACTTGAAAACGACTAAAAAAAAATTGTTCGATGCACAAAATGCCAACGCCACCGACGACTGACCGCAAATGAAAATTTTCTTCGTTCGTTTTTCGTTGAATTTCTTTTTGCTTGTTCGGATCCAAGGTTCGCACGCACCGCAGCCAAGAAAGACACAACGAAAAAAACCCACCGAAAAAATAAACGTAAAATTTTTCACTCAATTGTCGATCAGCGCCATGTTTTGATTAATTGTTGACTGAAACTAAAATGAAATGTCTTGTTTGACGATGGAAAATCATCAACTCGATGTCGATGTTTGGCTATTGCATTCGAACACAAAACCAGCAATGTCTATCTGTGCCGTTTGTGCACATTGCTTTCGAAATAGACAACAACAATACAATGATGATGACGACGACTGCCGCGACGAAGACGACGAGGATACTATATTCCATTGAACGAATATCCAACACCAACACGAATCGCCCAGCAATTGAATGGTGTGTGGTTACAGTGGCCGGAGACAAGAAGAAGAGACCGAATCGTGCTATTACTTTCACAACGCACCAATACACGTGCGCAAAGCGACACACCGATGCACAAACACCACTTTGTTCGAAATTGTTGTTATTTTGGTTTTGATTCTTCAGCGCCATCGTCGTCATTGTTTGCACAATCCGTTTGCCTCTCTTTTCCACAACTAGTTGTCTCACACAATCACAGCCGAAAACCATTCACCGCGCCCCATCTCTGTCGCGCAGTCATTGCATTGTTTTGATTTGTTAAATGTCATTCAACGTCTCGTTTACACGGCATAGGTTGAACTTTGGTTTTGGTTCAATGCAGAACGTGGGATTTTCATAGAAAATTTGAATTTCACCAAATTTTCTCGAACGGAAGGGAGATGCCCCTCGAAGGGAATGGACAAGTCGATTCGAGGGGAATCTTTCGAAAATGTGGCCAAGGAAACCGTCGAGTAAAAAGTGATCGTTAACGTTCAAGTCGAAGCCCATCGCCAAGTGACGATCCAGAACGATAAAATCCCGTTACTCAGCAATTGAGCGCGATGCACAAAAACATGGTGGTTTCGTTTCGTTCGTTTTGAGCATAATTCTGAAGAGAAATTTTCCATCAAATTGCCATCGAAGCAGTGTGTGCATTGTAATTTTATGCTGAATAAAACCGAGCTGAAAACTCTAAAATCGCCAGTTTGAAGTGTCCGGTGACCGGCGGTATTTGTCACAGCGAATGAAACGAAGGATGGAGAGTGACAGCGATTCAAGTGATAACCCCAAAGCTCGTGGTCGTTTCGAAGTGTCTGGATCGAATAATCAACAAGCGATGGGTATGTGACGGTGTGCGGGCATCAATAATCGATGCCCATCTGATTTGGAATTTTCCAGAGATTCCAGAAAATGCAGAGATAACCCCACCGCCGACTCCAGAAAATCTTGAGGAGGAAATTGGGCCGATGATCGTGGAACAAGCCGTTGATTTACTCGTTGTGAATCATTTGCCGGTCATTCACGTGGAGAAGACAAACGTTTTAGATCCGGAGGATGACAGCGACTATCGAGCTTCCGTTTCGTTTTCCGCAATTGTCGACAATATCAATTATCTCGAATGTGGCTATTCAGTTCACTCATCGATATTTCGTGTTCGAAACATTCCGTTTCGTATCTTCATCCAACGGCGTCTAAATACGCGCCCTAACCAACGCTACGATATGGATGAACCGGATACGCTAGCCGTGTTTCTAGACATTGTAGAGGAATACCAGCCACCGTGGACCTGTGACGTTCAAGTTGAATTCAAACTGGAGACGGTGAATGCGGAAAACTTTACGCCAAAGATCGAGCTGATGCTTTTCAAATTCAATGCGCGTGAGCGTGATCAAGGCTACAATCGATTCATTTTTTTCGATCGATTGATTGATCCAAATTCAGGAGAGTTCTGCTGGGTGGATCGAGGTGTTCATAAAATTAAATTTCACATATCGATTTGGGCCAAAGTTCCACGCGGAGTTATGTGGCCATCGCGAAATGTGACCGGTTTTGCTGGGCTGCGCAATCAAGGTGTTACATGCTACATGAATAGCCTGCTGCAGGCGCTCTACTGCACCAACGCATTCCGACGCACCGTTTACAAAATGCCAACCGAATGCGACATTCAGTCGATTCCACTCGCCTTACAGTGCATCTTCTACACGATGCAATTCACCGATGTCGAGTGCGTTTGCACAAAGAAATTGATTCGTAGCTTTGGCTGGCTATCCGTTGAACAGCTGATGCAGCAGGACGTTCAAGAATTTCTGCGACGTTTGGTCGATCATTTGGAAACAGCCATTCGAAATACTGGCCTCAAGAACAGTATCGCCGATTTGTTTGAAGGGAAAACACGATCGTTTATTCGCTGTCTCAACGTTGACTTTACCTCGGAACGTGTTGAAGCGTTCTACGATTTGCAGCTTCCGATACAAAATCATCGCAACATTTACCAGTCGTTCCAGGAGTACATTGCGCGTGAGACGCTCACTGATGAGAATAAGTGAGTTGTGATCACCGATGAGGATATTCGAAATCGATTTTATATTTCTGTCTCTTTCGCAGATACGACGCCGGTCCGCATGGCCACCAAGACGCTGACAAAGGGGTGGAAATCGTCGAATTGCCCCAGGTGCTGTATCTCCAGCTGATGCGTTTCCAGTACAACCCGATGACCCATGAGATCAGCAAGAACAACAAATTCTTTGAGTTCTTCGACCACATTGACTTGTCGACATTCGTCAATAATTCGGCCGGGGCGATGACATACACCTTGCATGCCGTTCTGGGTAAGTTGCGACTGATGGTCTGATGGCCGATTCTAATTCGCTTGTTCTTGTAGTTCACATCGGTTTCGTGGGCAGCGGCCATTACGTGGTCTTCATCAATCCAAAAGCCGATGGCCAATGGTACAAGTTCGATGATGACGTCGTAGCGAAGTGCACAGCCAAAGAGGCGATCGAAGACAATTTCGGTAGCGTTGATATGCATGGCGCCGAGTCAAACTCCAATGCTTACATGCTGGTGTACGTTAAAGACGAGAACATTCCGTATGTTCTGGGCAATGTAACCACTGAGGACATCCCAAGCGAAGTGCTCGAACATATTGAAACCGAGAGAAAACTCGAAGCGTTGGAAAATCAAATGGACCTCAGAACTTTGATAGAAGTCTCAGTTGTTCTGCCCGACCGGTTAGATTTTGATATTTCCACGGGATGCGATGCACTGGTGGCGCTTGAAAGCACAACGAATTTGTCGACGTTCCTCATCAATCGCACCGACACCGTTGAACATCTCGTATCGCTACTGGGCTCAGCCTTCCACATCTCAAATCCCATTGAGCGATTGCGCTTGTGGATGCTGCACAATCGACATACACTGTTCGCGTGGCCGCGCTACTTCGACCACCGTGCCGTATTGAATGAGGAAGCTTTCAAAGTGGAACGGTTGCCCAAGTGGGTGTTGTTCCTGGAATTACCTCCGGTCGAGACTCACTACGAAGGGCTGGATGGCTTTTCATCGATCTCTCAAGTATTTGATATTGAACAAGAGGCGATAGTTTTCTTCAAGCATTTTGACATTATTACTCAACGCATCGAATACATCGGATACAAATGCTTCAATTTAGATGAGCCCGTTGAAGTTCTCACACAATACATTCGCTGCGCAATGGATTGGCCCGAAGGCACTTGCGATATAATCGTCAACGTGGAGTCATCGGACAACACCTTCGAGTTTGATATAATGCAACATCTCGAACAGAGCGATCTCAGCGATTGCATATCAAGCTATTGTGGAACGCATGTGGTTGCTGTGATTTTCGAGCGACGCATCGACGCAAGAAATCAATTTCAAGATTTTTACGATGAACATTTGAACAAATCTGTGCAGCATATCTTCCCGAAGATTTATGATGCCAACGGTAGTCATCCGGGATTCATTTTGCCGCTGACGGTGAAAACTTCATACAAACGCATGGCGTACAAGGTTGCACAGAAGCTGCTTATTGACGTTTCAAGTCTTCAATTTTTCATCAATTCACCGCAACGTCGCGGAGAAACCACAGCTATGAACGTAGCGATTCCCGTCGATTTCGTGGGTACATTTGAAGATTGTATGAAAATCGGCACACGTACTCGAGGCCATTTGATCGACCCCAGTCTGTCGTACATTGTGATCCAAGGGATCGATTGCCTATTCGTGTCGATGGATCTGCAATACGAACGAATGCTTAACCTCCCGGCCACCGCTCATCACAAAGCCTCCGACTTGCTGAACATCGCATTGACGCGGGAAGAGATCCAGTGGGATCCTCGCGGTTCCAAATCCCTTCGACTGGTGCAGTGCTTTGAGGATCGGGTTGTTGCTGTCATCATGCCTGACACATTGATCTGGGAAGTGATGAAAAACTTGCAGAAAACCGATACGATACTACGACTCGAGCAAATCCCCGACAATCAATTTATCGTCGACGATCCCAAGGCCTTCATAATCTCCATCTACTTCCATGGCGAGCACACAAAGCAACAAATAAAACATCCGTTTTTGATGAAGAGCCACGACAGCGAAACTATGGCAGAATTTGTACGGCATCTCCAGGATCAACTTGGAAAATTCAATTTGAATTGGGATCGATTGATGATTTGTTTTGATTTCAAACATCCCAGCTGGATAAAACTCGATCAAGTCGTTGATACCGCCTTGTTAACTCAGCTCAGCTCATCGCATAATCCACGAAATCATCGTAGCTGTACGAAGGCCCTTCCCGGAATGTTCATCGGCATCAGTGAACAATTGCCCGAGGCGCATTTGGACAGCGTGGATTTGTGAAGAATCTGAGGTTCTCTCAAGCGTTCGAGCTGTCTAGGATTTTTTTTTTCTATTTCAATTCGTTTATTATTTTTTAATTTTTTTTGCTGTCGAAATTCTCCTCATCATTTGAGATATCTGTTAATCGCTCCTATTATTTAATAAATACATTCAATTTCTCATGATTATCGTTAGGAATTGAGTTTTATTGCCAATCAATCACAATAAATCCGATCAGAGATGATTCAAGCGAATTGAAGAAAACAATCGAATTGGTTTGAAACTCAGTCGAGTGTATACGCAGTCAACGGGCACTTTGTAAGGTTTGCGAATTCGACAGGCCGCCATATTGAAAGTTGAAAACAAAATAAAATTTCATAAAGGCAATCAGAGTGAATGATAAAAGTCAGAGTGGTATTTACCAAAAGGCCAATTTGAAAAAAATAAAGAAATTGCAATTTCTTTGAGATCGCCTCACCGTTTCGGGTCATTCGATTTGCTTTTGGTCGTTTGTAGCAGCAAACGATTCGAAAAGTGAAGAAAATTCGACGAAACGACAAGAAAATACACAAATTTTTTGGTGGAAATTTTTCGTTCGAAAACATTTCGCAAAAGTGTTAATCATTTATCAGAGCAGCGCAGTGACAGTGTCGGGTGTTGCGTGGAAAAGAGCTCATTTCGAGGCGATTGCACATTTTGAGTTTGTTGTGGTTGGCTGCGGCCAGCACACAATTCCAGCAAGATAAACATCAACAAAGTCACCGAAAACATTGTTTTGATTTGACGATCGCGGCCACAGACATCACTCGACCATCGTTCACGAATGGCCATACAGTCATCGCAACGTATTTGACCTTCTACATTTCGGGTAAACTACACATGAATCAGACGATAAACATATCTTCGGTTCGCCTCATTCGTTCTTCCAATTGAAAATCGAATATGTCAAATATTCGAATTCGATTCGATCAACGCTGTCATTGTCGTCATTGTGTTGATTTATCGCACGAGACACACACACACACAGACAACCGCAGAGACACAATTTAACTCAATCGAAATGGAATCCACCCACAATTCGCGAACGGATGGGTACGTGCTGTGCATTCAAATGATGGCAGCTAATGATGAATTCTGTCATTTTCGGTTCGAAATCGATTGGTGTTTGGGCTGAAACGCACCACGATTGGGCACAGACCAACGCGTAGATGATTTGCGTTTTATAATTTCGTTTACAATTTGAATTGTGAATTTTAATAAGGCTCCGGCGGGGCTTTTGACTTGTGATTAATCGATTGTTTTGATCGAATTTCCTTGAACCGAATTGTGAAATTGATTGGATTCTCTTGTTTGACTTTCAGTGAAATGGCGACACCACCAAAGTCCCCCAAACATGGGGACAACATCTCCCTGTGCTCGACAGCCAGTGCGATATCCAGTTGTCCGGATCGTCATGGATTTTACGGGGGATTCCAGTTCAGTGAGAAGCCCAAAGAGCCACTGTCACGAGCCCAAATTGTCGCTCGAGAAAAGAAGTGGCTGCACATGATCGAACATTGGAAGGATTACATGTCGAAGAACTACAAGAAAATTCGAGAACGTTGTCGCAAAGGTATCCCACAGTCGGTTCGTCCGAAAGCTTGGTTTTACCTTTCCGGAGCGTATTTGCTCTATGAGAAACATCCCACACTGTATGCCGAATTGCTGAAAGATCCCGGAAATCAGCATGTCATCGATGATATCAAGAAAGACCAGCATCGTCAATTTCCGTTGCACGAAATGTTTCTGGACGAAGAGAAACCCGGTCAGAAGGAATTGTTTAACGTGCTGAAGGCGTATTCGATATTGAATCCGAAGGTGGGATATTGTCAGGCCCAAGCACCAATAGCGGCCTTCCTTCTGATGCACATGCCCGCCGAGCAAGCATTCTGGTGTTTCGTCAGCGTTTGTGATAAGTGAGTGGCCTTTGTGATCGAGTGGTTGGGCAATTTGCTGAATACGTCTTGTTATTCTCCCGCAGATATTTAGCCGATTATTTCACGCCCGGTATGGAAATGCTGCAACGTGACGCAGGAATGTTGAACGCCTTGCTAAAGAAGACCTCGCCGTCGGTACATCGCCATTTGCAGAAGCACAAAGTGGAGCCGCTGCTATACATGACCGATTGGTTCTTGTGTGCCATGACCCGGACACTGCCCTGGGACACCTTGCTGCGCGTCTGGGATTGTTTCCTGTGCGAGGGCATCAAGGTCAATTTTAAGGTAGCATTAGTCATATTGGGCGCTAGCTTGGGACCGCACAAAGTCCGAAAGGCATGCAACGGTCTTTGTGAAACTTTGGAAGTGCTGCGTTCGCCACCATCAAATCTTTTGGAAGAGGACTTCCTCATGCATCACATCATTCGACTGAATCTCACAGTGGATGACTTCAAAATCGAGCATGAACGACAGGCAATGGCCCATCGGAAGGCCAAAAGTCCTTGATGCGACAACACCTCCCCAAGAATGTTCTCCTCACGCACACCTCGCGAGTCAAGTCCTGTAATGTGAGATCGTTCTTTGGCTTTGATCGAATACGCATTTTTCGAATCAATTTTTTATTCTTTTAGTTTTAAGCCTCAATTCACTGCATGGCAGCTCGTACCATTTAGGTAATCTTCCTTCTTTTGTGAACTTGTTCAAAAGGAATATTCCGAAGCGCAGCTCATCATTTTCATATCAATTTATGAATCATCAAATTCGGTTTATTCGGTTCTAATTCGTCCGTTTGTAGTAACCCCCCCAATTCAGACTTGATCAATTAGGTGCCTTCCTAGGTGTCACATGTCTGTTCCAATGCAATCGCAAATATTCGTTGACTAACCCATCGAAGTATTCGAAGTATTAATGTTGCATAACAAAAGTACAATAAAATAGCAATTAGAATCTTCCTGAAAATATTTCATTCCAAATTTACCCACTGATGGGATGGAGATTGGAGGAATGTTCGACGTCCCCAAACCAATTACCTAACTTCATTAGAAGAAAATTTTAGCAAAATATTTTTCCAATTGAAATTCTTGAGAAAACCAGAAAAACCACTATTTTCTTATTAGAACTTGAATTAGACTATTTTCCTTCTAAATCAATCGGAGTTCTGTGGAGCGAAAGCCACTAAAATCGAGCGTTGAATTGAATAGCAAGTTAGGGGGAAAGAATGAGGATGATGGGGGTGCTGTGAAAGTTCTTCGGTGGCCAAAAGCATCAATTCAACACTTGACTCTGGCAAAACTCCACAAAATTTCTTGGAATCCCTTCAGATTCCAACCGTCACACAGCGAACACCGTCGAATAAAAAAACTTTTTTGAAAAGAAAAACAAAAATAATGAAAGCAATTCGTTTTGTGCAATTGAAAAAATGTATTTTAAAAAGAAAACCTATTTATTTAGAAATGTATTGAAGCAAATTTATTTAATTTATTATCAATTTATAGCAATGCAAATTTCGGGCAACAAATGATTGACCGTTTTTAATTTCTTCCATAAAAAAAAAAAATTCCGTTTTCACGTCGCGAACAAAGTCCTTAAGGATTTTTAAATTGAAATTATTGTGAAATTAATTATCCTTGTAATATTCCTTGTTTATTAGAACAATTCTGTGGATTTGGAAGAGGCACTGCTTCGCCTGAATGTATGTTGAGTCAATTTTGACTCCGTTAACTTGGCATTCAGGCAAAATTCCAAGTATTTTCCCTAAAATTAATTTTTATTTCGAATTCCGCTGTATTACCGTTAGACTAAACGTAGGCAAGAGAATTCATCATTTCATTTTCTCTTGAGGCTCGGCTGAGCTTCAAAGACAGGTCATCCTAATCGTCCTGTCATCCACACATTCAATCATTTCAATCATCGATATGGCTATGGTCACTAACCTCTACTTACATATCAAGATCAACACCTGAGTTCGAAAGAAAATTTCCAAAAGCGCAAGGCTCATGCAGAAGTAGAGAGAGAGAGAGGCGTCTCGAAGGTGCTTTTCACATTCGGCATGACGACAATTATTCAAAGTGCAATTAGGTCGAAGGAATGAAAGAAGAAATTTTTAACCGAAGCTGAAAGACCGAAATTCAAAGGAACGTTTCGTTGGTTTGTTTGGAATTTGAATCGCGTTTAGATTTGATTTTTGAATCAAAGGGAACGAACCAAAAGCATTCCACGTGAACGCAAATAGTGTGGACCTTGCGATTCATTTTCCGATGATCGGTTAGATAGCTTAATTATACACAAACAAATTAAAACAAACTAATATTTTGCGAATAGGCATTATTACCAAATCGATAACCATTTTTTGGATTTTATAATGAACATTTGTAATTTTAAATACACATTTTGGATGAGAAATAAAATATGTTTTGAAATATTCATAAGATTTTGGACTTCATTGTTCTTTTGACGGTCTTTTGAGGAGGGGGAAAACGAATAACAACACAGTTTCTAGTACTTGATGCGATGGCATATATTTGTCTCCGAAGGAAATCGACATTTTTGTCCCAAGAAAAAAACATATCTTAAAAATCCTAAAGTATTTTGTAAAAGAAATCTCCGTCAACTTCCAAAGCCCGTCACTGGCTTACTCGGAATCGCTGCCACTGTCCGATTGGAAATCCCCGACGTTGATTGTGAATTTGTATTCCTGATCGCAACCCAGATATGAGTCGCTCATGTAATACAAGGTGTACTCATGAGTTCCAGGACTGGGTGCGACAAAGTCCAATTTGACGCGGGCCCTCTGTTGGAGCGTTAGCCGTTTGATGGATAACAGAGAGTTGGTGCGTGGATCACCGACCACAACCCACCAACCTTCCTCGCGTTTCTGAAAAGCAAAATGAATGATAAGAATAACTGGAGGAGAGAGAAAAGCCATGAGAGAAACCTACCTGAGGATAGAACGGAGCAATAACCGGTCCAGTAACCTCGTCCTCGCGCTCCAACTGCACCACCACATTGACAGTCGATCCGGAATGAATGTTATCTTTGTCGGCCACCTCAAAGTTCATCTCGATATTTGGATACCGATTACAGAATCGAGCCACATCCGCCATCTGAGCGTCAGACAACTGAAGCAATCGCGATCGATCTTCGTCCTCCAATTCCATGATGTCAAACACCGTTTCGATGCTCTTCTCACTGCAGCGCTTGATGATGTCGGCGTTGAAATGAGGCAATTGTTTCAGATACGACTCCTTGCTCCACATGGCCTGAGTGACCATTTGCGCCAACTCCATAGCGGCCACGGCAGGCGATAGCCAACCGTTTGAGCTCAATACGTCGACACAAGCCTGAATCAAGCGAATGGCTCTGCTTAGAATAGACTCGGTATCGCCTTGTAGCTCAGGGCCCAATTGCAACCGAGACAAATGAGCTTGGAGCAGCAAATTGGTTTTGATGTGGGGATCGTTGAATCTGGAATTGAAGAGGTCGGGAGGTGATAGAACGGTCTAAGGGACCTGGTTAGCGGTGAGTCTTACTTTGGTGAAGCTCCATTCGGACCAGTCAACTTGTTGGGCAATCGCTGAGACAAGCTTCGCAGAATGTTCTCCTCGTGATGGCGGACCACAATCTCCTCGTATTCAGCGGCTGATGAGATGATTTCCAGCAAGCCCCGGATCTTTGTTTTGTTGTTTAACGACAAACTGAACAATTCTGAAAAAAAATCAAGAGAAAAACAAGTTAGACGCCGTCGCATCTGTCATCTTCAAGCCAATCGACTTACCGATGGTGGTGTAGTTGATGTAGTAGTAGGCGGCGATCATTCCCAAATTCAATGGTAGCGTGTCCATCTCATCCTCAACGCTGATGCACTTGGACTGTTCCAAATCTGACAAAGTACCTTCCACCATTTCCGAAAGATGGTCCGACAAGTGACGATGTGTCACTCCTTGCAAATTGTAGTAGTTTGGATTTTGGGTCAATCGTCGATAGAGGAACGTCCAGGTGAGATAATCAACGGCATCCTGCTTGTTCTCGATGGTTTTTGTGACGATTTCAGCGTTGAAGTGATCGTGCATGCGATGATCCAAATGGCTTTCAATTGGCAAACTTTCATTCAGGAATTTTTTAAAGAAATCCTTCTTTGAGGTCTGACACATCAGCACACACTTGGCATCGCTGTCTTCCAACGGGCGATTTGCCTTTCCAACCATTTTCAAGCAATCAGTGATGGGATAGTCCTCGTACGAGTGGTTCTTGCCGTTGTAGTACTGCGTGTCCATGATGATGGTCAAATGGGCGGAGATGTTGAGGCCCCAGCAGAGGTCGCGAGTGACGACAGCAATTTGAACGGCACCAGAGTCGAACAGTTGTTCGACCAAGCGATTATCAGAGGCGGTCAGGCCCTCGTGAATGTAAGCCACACCTTGTGACAGAGTTTCCTTCAATGTTTTATCAGTCATTCGCTCCAGGAATGGCTTGATGTCCTCCTCTTCAGCGTGGAAGAATCGGCTGGGCTGAGCTTCCGAGGCGCAATACGTCAGAATGTCGATGGCTGTCAAACGGGCCTGTTTCCGTGATGACACAAAAACGATGACCGGTTTGTGTGGGCTGTACTTGGTGATGGCGTTGTAAACCGGCTTGGACATCGAAGCGATGCGAGAAGCATTATGCGTCATGTTGAAACCTTGAACGTGCAGCTCCAATGGAATCGGACGAACGCTTGGGTGGAAGTTGAAAGTTGCATTGGCATTGCAGCCCAACCACTGAGCCACGTCACGAGCATCGGACAGTGATGAAGACAACGCAATGATACGGATTTGTCGTTCAATTTGCGATGAAATGTATCGCATGCGGGAGCACACGACTTCTAGAACGGGACCATCTTCACCTCCGATCAACTGCAATTCATCGACGATGAACAGGTGAATATTTTGGACGTTCTTCCGTTGCTTCCATCGGCGAGACAGCACGTCCCACTTGTCAGCGGTGGACACAATGATCTGACCTTTGGCCAGCATTTTCAAATCGGTGCCAGTTTCACCCGTCAATTTCACCACTTTGATGCCAAGCAGTTGGCTAAACTTGTTGTGCCAATCGGTGAATATCAAATCGGCGATGGAATCCTTTGACACCAAATACACACAGCGGGCATCCGCCTGTTGGGAGAACAGACGCAGCACGGCAAATTCAGCAATTGTAGTCTTACCGGAACCACTGGGGGCACCAATGAACACGTTATCGTCGCTGTTGTAAACCGCGTTAAAGACTTGCGTCTGGATTGGGTTGAATTGCGGGAATCGGTCGGCGTAGAGCGTTTCATATTTGGGATTTCGCAACGCGGTGATTGGCAATGGCTGCAAGTCAAGCAATTCCGTTGGTGGTAGATTCTTCTCAGGCAAAATCAAATGTCGGAACGAAATCGGTAGTTGTGTTTCTGCGCCGATCCAACGATCCGAAACGATGCGTAGGAAATACTGCGGTGGTAGAGGCTCGAAAACGGGCACAAAGAACTTGACCAAATGCTCGTCGGCGGCGTACTTTTGCTTCAGCAGGAAGAACTCGTGGTGAAGAATCACCTCTGAGTCAACATCTTCGATGAGAATCCAAAAGCCTTCCGATTGTCCGTGAACCTTCTCGTCCCACTGGAAGTCTGGCGTGATGGTCAGCTCCACTCGCAGGGTTGAACGCGTGATGGGTTGGATGTGCGTGGACAATTCCAGTTTGGGGAATTGATGCACAAACTTGTGGATGGTTTTGCCCAGCTTCGGTACGCGAATCAACTCACCAATCTCATTCGGCTCCAAGTCGTACAAACGATCCCACGGGAAGTTCTTCTTTTCGATTTTCTTGACGATTTCCTCGGGCATTTTCCGGAACTGCCGTAACGGTGACATAGATTGCCACATGCGACGATCAATCATCTTGCACAGTGTCAGCACCTTGTCGGCTAACTGAGCCCAGCCACGGTGGAGTACAATTTCGAAAATGGCGCGCATCAAACGGGATGCTGATTGGGTGACATACACCATGTCAGACATCAGAGCGAAGCCTTCGAGCTTTAGTTGCGAGATGTATGCCTGCAGAAGGATGTTGACCTTGGCGGACGGCTCTTCGATGCCTTCTTTGATTGGGATCGGCACGCGTTCCATTAGCTTTTGTAGTTCGAGCTTTTCCTCCTCGCGCACTGTGATGTTCTTGAACTCGCCTGAAAGCGAGAACACGCGGAACAGTTCGATTTCACTCAGCGTAGGCTTCAACAGTTGGTTGTAGGTCATCATTGTCTCATGGGTGCAATAGTAATGGGATGCGATTCGACCTAGCTCGGTGACTTGGAAATGGCCACTCTTGCGATCGTACTTAACCAAACCGCTGCGATCGAGATGCAATGCTGCTGTGTGCACCAAATCAGCACGGTGTTGCTCCAACAGTGAGTCATCTTTGACGCGATCGAAGGCGATCCCGTACAGGGTGGGCTGTCGCAACATGCGGATGTACAAGTAGGTGTAACCCAGCCATTGCACGGCATCCTTGACGCTTTGAATCGTTCCCAAAACAACCTCTGCGTTTAAGCTGTCCGGCATCTTTGAAATCATTTGACTTTCGATTGGCAGCTGTTGATTCAGCAGCGATAAGTAGAACTGCAGTTCACTGTGATTCGTGATGAGAATGCCCTCGCCTTTCGTGTCGTACTGTGGACGACCGGCACGGCCCAACATCTGCAGGACATCCAATGCGCCCAATTCCACCCAGCGACCCTTCTCCGGGTTGTACACTTGCGTGCCTTTGATGATGACGGTATGAGCGGGTAAATTCACACCCCAGGCTAAGGTCGCAGTCGACACCAACACCTGAATGTGCCGATCAGCAAACAAGTCTTCAACCAGTGTACGATCTACACGTGTCATTCCAGCGTGATGGATGGCGAATCCGTAGGGCAGAAGCTCCTTCAATTCAGCATTCTTCACTTGCTCCGATTCACTGCGCAACACTTCCATGCTGGCTGAACCCTCGCGAAGAAAAGCGCCCAAAGTGTCCTTCTCGAGACACATGTCTCGGATTGCACGTGCCGTCTTGCCGGTTTCCTTCCGGGAATGCACGAACACGAGCACTTGGTTTTTGCCGGCGTGCTCCATGGTTTTCTCGTAGACGATTTCGTTCATCACTTGGAAGCGTTTCAACGCCTTCTTCTCGGTCACACCGATGTACTGCTGCTCGAGAGCTACCGGACGGAAGCTGTTATCGAAGTAGAACAGTCCCTTGTCTGGTTTGACGCGCAGGAAGGTGGAGACATCGTGGTAGTTGGGCAGAGTGGCTGACAAACCTACCAGACGAACCTCTTCTTGTGTGGTCTCGATGTTGCGGATGGTTCGCGCCACAAGCGCCTCCAAAACAGGCCCACGTTCGTCGTGCAGCAAGTGGATTTCATCAATGATAACCAATCGCACCAGCGAAGTGAATGTTTTCTCGCCACCCTTCCGCGTGATGATGTCCCATTTCTCGGGCGTGCAAACAATGACTTGCGTAGCAGCGATCTGTTCTCGTGACAGCTGATGATCACCCGTCAACTCCGAAACGGTGAGGTTGTAAGTGGCCAAACGGCGGCCGAAATTTCCGACCATTTCCTGTACCAGCGACCGCATCGGTGCCACGTAGATGATTTTGAACTCATCCGCGTTGATTGTTCCATCGTCGTTGATGTGTTTGCCGATTTCACGCATCATACACAGCAGCGCCACGTTGGTCTTACCGGCACCGGTGGGCGCACAAAGCAACATGTTCTCGTCTGTCTCCAGTGCCGTCTTCCACAGGCGGCTCTGAATCCGATTCAAAGTCTTGAAGCCATCAAACACTGGCTGAATGTACTTTGGCAGCTTGTCGACGGGCTGCAAGGTCTCTTCGTCTTCGTATGGCTTTGGTTTCAGTGCGGGCACATGCACCTCCTCGTAGCCTTTGCGTTGTTTTCGGAAACTGCCGTCGGGCAATTGACACCGTTTATTTGCCATAAAATGACTGCCCTGCGTGAATGACATCTCATCCAATTCTAGAATTTTGCGTTGACCCCCAACTAAGCCACCGGCACCCCCTTCAGAGTTTTCCTCATTGTCCTCTTTTCGCTTCTGCGAACGCGATGATCCTCCGGCCGCATCTTCCTCCTCGTTCTTGCCAGTGTCCAACTGACGTAAAATCTTGGATAAATGTCCATCATTTCGCATCTTTTCGCGAATACTCGTCCGTTCGGTTTCACTTTGCGACGATGCCAACATTGTGCAATACAAAATCATCTGACGATGCTTCTTCAACTGTTTGATGAAATCGAAACAGTCGTAGCCGAGCAATAGTACGAGCTGATTTTCGCATTCACGATCATCGCCGGCATCCTTGAGAACGTTCAACACCTCGGCTGATTTCGCCTGAGAGATCATGGCGTCGTTGTAATACTTGCTGAGGCAGCGCTGTAGCCAATAGGCGTCGATGTCCAATGGATGGAGGTTCCGCTCTTTTTTGCTGGTCTCGTCAGTGTTGCCCAGCTGAAAGGGAAAATCAAACATTTATTCCTCCATCGCTGCAGCGAGAGGGTCAGTAGATCAACTTACATTCTCCGCATGAAGTGTGTGATCGATGCGAGCCTCCTCACCCTCATCCTGTCCGTCCTCATCTCGAATCTCGCCATACATGTCTTCGTCACTCTCCTCCTCCGATTCCTCGAACTGCACATTGATGCCATATTGCTCATCGATTTGTTCACCGTCACCGGCTCCCAAAGCAGTAACAGCATCCGATCCGAAATCGGTGATTTTCTTGCCCAAATTCACCAGCAATGCAAATCGTTCCTCCGCCACGGTGCTCAGCAGACCATCAATTTCACGTTTGCGATCGCGATCCTTCAACTTGTCATTCTTCAAAACGGCCAAAATTTCATCGGCTGCCCCGCAAAGGATGTCCCGAGGTTGGTCACCCAGCGCCTCTTGAATGAAACTCAACAAAACCTCGTATGTTTGCCGGGTCTCCTGTGTTTTGGGACGATAAACAATGCCGACCATCTCGTCGATGCCTTCCGACAGCAGTGTGGCGCCTTTCATGCGATCAAAATCGTATTGAGCCTCGTCACGCTTTTGCCGCTTGGCCTTTCGCTCTTCGGTTTTCTCGGGCTTGGTGCGCTGGTAGCGGTCACCCATTTTAGTGCCCTCCAATTTGCCCACCAACGAGCACACTTCTCCTGTTGCTTCATCACGTCGCGGTCGTTCAATCAATCGAACATCCGCTTGCAATACCAAATTCGAATTCTGAAAAGGAAAACCCAAAATTCATTCCTGAACGATTGACGACGTTGCCGCTTTTGAGGTTATGTCATGCAAGCGACAATTCCAACCAAGTTTTTCACTTTTATTTCTACTCACCGCTTTGTATTCGTACTGCAATTGACGGGCCGCTGCATCAGCCATGGTAGCTGATTTGTTTGTGCTGGAAAAACTTCAAGAAATTTGCTTTTCTTTGGGAGATTTTTCCAATTTTTCGGTGGTCGTCACGACGAGATGCGCTCTCTTATTTGCAAACAAAACACCGACTGTCATCGTCGATGGAAATTGTAGGACAGTTGGCTTTCGATCAGTTCAGAAGAGGGGTGCCTGATGAGATATTTCGCACAGAATGACTTTTCGGCAGGGATGCGCGCCAAGCGATTTTCGGAATAAAGAACTTCAACGAGGTTTTTCTGTTTTGTAAACAATTCATTTAGAAAATTCAAGAGAATGCCATAGGAAAGTTGAAAGAGTTCCTTCCTGTTGATTTACAGCCTCAATTCGATAAAAAAAAGCCTTCTAAAAGGTCTCGTTCAAAGTCTTGCGATCCTCTGCAACTCAATACCATTTCAAAGAAAAACACCGTGGAATGTTCATTGTTGCTCTTTTGAGATTTTATTAAAAGAAAGCAATGCGTAAGATCTCATACACAAACTACAATGTAGAGCCAATCAAATGTTGATCCGATTCGCGATCGAATAAGACTGAAATGCCAGCTTGGGTGTATGTCGCCATAGACAGTCCGTAACTGTCGTAGCGAGTATTTACACTTGTCCGGCAAATCAGCGAAATCATTCGAATGGCATCGTGCGATGTTTGGCTTAGTCGAACAAACCGAAGCCCATGTCATCGTCTTCCTCTTCCTCGGACTCTTCCTTCTCGACCTTCTTGGCGGCAGCAGCTGGAGCAGCAGCAGCAGCAACTGGAGCAGCGACAGCAGCAAACTTGCTTGGATCCTTGATGAATTCCTTGATGGTGGTGGCCTCCTTGAATTCAACATCGGTGGTAGCAGCCAAAGCCAACAAGTTCTTGAAACCATTGGCAATGCTGTGTGGAGCCGAAGCGATGGTTGGATAGCCGACCGACAAACAAACGGCAGCCAAATTGGCAACACCAGCTTGGAATTTGGCGCGCAAATCTTCTGGTTTGATGTCCAAAATATCGGGCGAGAAGATTGAACCGGAATCGTACACTTGTTGAATGGCCAAACCGTATGAGAATGGCGAAATGTTCAACATGTTCAACAAAGTGGCTTCGGAAGCACCGACCTTGTCACCTGGCTTCAAGATTGGCACATCATTGATGATTTCAATTGTACCCTTGGAGATCTTGGTTGGGATCGACAGAGCTTGGAAGAAAGATGTCTTTTCTGGTCCCAAACCGGTGTTTTGGGCTGGAATGATGACATCCAATGGAGCAATAGCACCGTTACGAGCTGGAGCACGAACTTTGCTTTCGGTCAATTTGTCGCGAACTTCAGCCAAATCACCCTTGGTGAAGACGAAGCCAACGTTTCCCTTGATGTGCGGCAACAATTTCTCCAAAGCGCTGTTGTTTTCCAAATGACCACGGATGGCCTTACGGATCATGGTGTTCTTGCCCATCAACACGATGCCGGTTCCACGGAGCGATTGACGGATGGTTTGCATTTGACGGGATCCGACATTGTCGGCGCCAACAATGAAACATTTTGGGTATTCATCCAAGAGTTGCTACAAAAGGAAAATAATGGAATTAGGCGATTGTCTTTCGAAAAACAACGAAAAAAGAAAATGCGAAACGGAATTTGATTCATTTTCGTCAGTCGGCTCATCGAGCCAATTCTCAACGCCAGAAGCTAACCATTAATGGGTTCAGCTATTGCTAGCTATAATGGCTTGTTTTAGCTTCCGTTCAGTCACGTTGGGTTTTCATCATTTTCAAACGAATCGATTCCGTTCGCCCAAACAATCATCAGCGAGAATACTTACGACAACTTTGATAAAGTAACCAGCTTTCCAGGCTGCTTTGTTCTCCCTGACCATTTTGATTGAGGTTAAGGACTTCCTTCGAAATTTAAGAACTGCAAACGAAACACACAAAATACAATTATTAACGTGATTGTTTGTGGGTCAATCGAGTCCATCAATGGACTCGAACAATGCCAACACGATGCCGAACGCAGTCAATTCATCACCAAGCGATTCATCAAAATTACGAAAAATGTCCACGAAATTTTTATTTCAAAAGAATTTCAAGAAAATTCCATCGCGTTTGCGAGTATTTAAATATCAATTGAATGGCGGATGATTGAAATAAAATGCAATTTAATTATGAATTTTTCAGCGAAACTCACCAAAACACAATAATACGATGTCAAGTCACGGACTTAAATGGACGAGTTGTGGAGAAAATCGTGTATTTATACCCGACGGATGTCTCCGTCAGTGAAACGATGGATTATGGAGTGAGTATGTAATTTTGGAATGAATGGAATTTGGATTTGGAGCCCAAGAGCGGCTTTTTCACTGAAGAATTGTCATTTTCTCGACAATTAACTAATTATTTAATTGATTTGAGGGTATTTCCTAGAATTTCCCGGAAAACCCATCCATCATCGATGCACTCTCATTCCAGCTGTGTCGAATAGCTTGAAAAACTGAACCAATTGGAAATTCCCACAGAGTGTCATCACACAAAAATCGCATCGGACAAACCGCACTGATAAAATCAAATGAAAATACACATCGGGCAAAACGACATAAACATTTTGACATTTCAACATTTTCGTATCGACACAAGAAAAATTTTCGTCCAAGAGAAAACAACAGCAAAGAAGAAAAACGGCAGATAAATCGAGGAAATTCGGAAAATTTGCCTGTCAAAATGGTGAGTGTTTGATGAAAACTCGTCAAGTCACGTGAAAAATGGCGTTCGTGGCAACGAAAAAAAAAAACCCGGAAGAGAATTCAGTCGAAACACTTTCACTGAATTTCTATCCAAAAAAAAAATACACTTTGACAATGGTACTTGCCATTTTGTAACAATCGCCAACAATCGCAGAAGCAGAGTTTCCTCTGATGCCTCGAGCGAACGCTTCTGGACTAATCGATGATTGTAGAATTTTCCATTTCAGAACAAATTAAAACCGGCCCAACGGGACAAAGTCAAGAAATTCATATCGTTTACACAAACTGGCGAACAAACAGCCATTTACTGTTTGACACACAACGACTGGAAATTGGAACAGGCGAGCGACAATTACTTCCAATCACCAGAGATTTACTATCGTGAATTAGATCGAAAGAAGGTCGAAGCATTGTTCAACAAATACAAAGATCCAAACGATCCCATCAAAATCAATTCAGATGGTGTTGTCAAATTTTTGGAAGATCTACGTCTGAGTCCCGAATCAAAACTAGTGTTGATCATTGCATGGAAATTTCGTGCTGAGACACAATGTGAATTCACAAGAGATGAATTTGTAAATGGTTTTAATGACTTAGGCGTAGATAGTATAGATAAATTAAAAGCGAAACTACCACAATTAGAGAATGAATTGAGAGACGCTAACAAATTCAAAGATTTCTATCAATTCACATTCAACTATGCCAAGGAGCATGCACAGAAAGGCATCGATTTGGATATGGCAATTGCTTATTGGAATATCGTGCTGTCGGGACGATTCAAATTCTTGGATTTGTGGTGTCAATTTCTAACGGTAGGTCAATCATTCACCTTTCGATAATCACCACGACGTTAATCAAACGCTCTTTCCCTCCTTTTCACACAGGCGAATCACAAACGTTCCATACCAAAAGACACATGGAATCTGCTTTTGGATTTCGCAACACACATTGACGATAACATGTCGAATTACGATGCGGAGGGCGCTTGGCCAGTACTGATAGACGACTTTGTGGAATGGTGCCAGAGCAATTACTTCCAAGCGCCGGTCATCAGCAGCAGTTCGAGCAGTAGTAGTAGTGGTGGATATCGTCAGTCCTCGCACAAAACCAACAACATGTTCAACTGCGGCTAACCACGCTCGTTACTTAAACGCGTTCGTCTCAATTTTTACTCTTTCACTCATTTTCACCCTTGTTTTTGTTTATCTGCGTCGAGAATTTCTTTATCAGTTTTTTTCTCTCTTTTTTTTTTACTTTTTCTTTTTCTTTCTCTTTCTTTATTATTTTTTCGATGAATTCTCTATTTTTGTAACTGAAATTTGAAGAGAAAAAAAACAAAAAAAAAAAAAACGAAAAAAACTTTCTGCTACTGGATTATCTTTGAGGGTAGTTTGGTGAGCAGCGCGACCACTTAACGATTGTTGCTAATGATATTATCCGATTCGAACTGTTGGAATTATGTGAATTTCGGTGGAAAATGTCTTTGTTTCTTTTTGATTTTGAATAAAACTTATGTACCTACTCTAGATTGGTTTTGGATGTGGAGCGATTTAGACGGTGATTAGGGGAACTGATACCCCTTGCTGGGGTATAGCCGTCATAGAGTCTCTGTCACAATGATTCTAGAGTCTGTAGATCAGCTAGATTCCTTGTAGTTCCTAGGATTTATAGACTTGCTGGTGTTTCTAAAGAGCTCCACCATCGACTACCCGCTGATTCTCCTTCAAATGACACGTCAAAAACTCGCTTTTGCTAAAAATATTTTATTGAACGATGCTGAACTTAATTAAAATTAACAGAAAAAGAGCGAACGGATCTTAAACTAGTAATCCTCAAAGAAAATACTCATTTGATTGGTTGCACCATCCATTTGATTGAAACGCTTCTAAAATTACGATTGCTCGATTACGAAACACCTTCAAATGCTTGAGCGAATGCGCTATGCTTTTCATGGAATGCACTTCACAGAGTTGCCATTTCGAAATGTTGAAATGGAATATTGTTTTTGTTAATTTTGTTCCTAATTGTGTGTACGCCATAGACGTCACCGCCACAGTCGAATAACCATAGCCTTCCACTGGACAAACCGTTTGTACGAATTTACTAAATGATTTCCAAGAGTTCATCTCAACTCAGCCCCCTCGCTGGTCAACTTCACCAACAAAAACTCGCTTCGACGACACGCAAATATCAGTAAAAAGATGTTTGGTTTTATTTTTCTTACATTTCCACACAAAAAGAAAGAGAAAAGTGGAAAAAAAGAAAATTTTCGTTGTGATTGAAATTCATTGCGGGAAAATGGCATCGACAATTCCCACAGAGAGAACACAACACGTTTGATGAAGAACGCATCGCGAGCCAAATTCTCGTTTGAGTTAAAATGAAAACGGTGTTGATGGGAAACGGTGGCAAAATATCGAACGTACGGATCGATGAGACGTTGATTTCGGCAAAGCTCCTCTCGAAACGCACCGATCCATCGATTCCCGGATGTTATTGTTGAGTTGCGATTTGTGAATTGAATTTGAAAATAATTTACATGAATTAATTGCTAAGACGATAATTTTACGAACAAATGGACATGCAATTCAATTGAGTTTTTCAAGCAGCTTCTTGAGCTTCTCATGGGCATAACGTAGTTTCTGATAGAGATCGTTTGAGAGGCCATGCTGTTCAATGGTGGCGAATTTGAATGTGCGGAAATTGGTTTCGGCGCAGATGTAGGTGACGGCGCTCATGCGCGGACACAGGATGAGTTTCATGTGATCGGAGAAGTTTAGCTGAAACGAGAGAAAGGTGAGTGAGTTAGAAAGGGGCGGTCGAGAAAGTTGGCTGAAAGAAACTCACCTGAACAGAACCGTTAGTGAGATGCATGACAACAGCGCACTGAGTCCGGAACCAGGTGTGCAAATGTGGAAGACGTGACACGGTATCACCGGTTGCGTTTCGCCCACTGCCACCGGCCTTGACCAAATGCTCGATCATGTACCGTTTGAAGTAGTGAAGCAACTTCATTTTCTTATCCAACTGCTTGTCAAAGTCCTTGACCGTCATGTAGGTCTCACTGCCTTCGCGATCGATAAAATGTACGTTTCTGCAAAGGAAATTTCAACCGTCAAATTATTTCGTCGGGATGAAAGCTGCTTGAACTGTTGACTCACATCTCATTCGGCAACATAATCAATTTGGTTGTGTCGTTGAACATGACGCCCATGCCTTCGTCACACAATTGATAGCCAAAACCGTACTTGTCACTGTAATCGACCCATTTCGAGATCCAGAACAATGGCTGTGCAGCCGGATCGGTCATCTCATCACCGAGACAGGTTGTGAAGCGTTTCGGTTTCGCGTTCAACAAATGCGTCAGTTGCGCATACAAGTTTTCAATGTCTTGTTTGTACTCGACGTTGTTCTTCGGAATCGAACCCGATGCCGTGATGACATCGTGCAAATTCTTCCGCAAGAATGTTGTGCCGGCTCTGCCCTCTGAAAAAATGTGAATCATTTTCGTTAGCTGTGAGATCTTTGTCCTGCTGGAAACAATGAACTTACCCAGATTATCCTGGATCTCCAAGAGGGGACGACGAGAGATTCGATCATTGTTGTTGATAAAGTGCGTCATTTCCTCTTCGGCACCGTCCAACTTGTCGAAACGTGGCTCACAAGTCAAACACGAGATTGGCAGCGACTTTGGAATCTTGTGGCCTTTCAAATATTCGAAATTCAGGCATTCGGCACAGCTTGGACGCTTCTCGGGCTCTGACTTGAGCATTGCGATTATCATTTCGCTGGCTGGCTTACGCAATGAGCTTGGAAGTCTGGAAAATTATTGAGTTTGGAGTGAGTTGGATGTCGCAGTCAGACAATCGGCGGTCCACTTACTTGTATTCGCACTTCTTGATTCTCTGGTAGGTGTCCTTGAGGGTCTTTGTCTCAAATGGCGGCTGTCCGACCAGCAGAGTGTACATAACACAGCCAATCGACCAGACATCCACCTCGAATGAGTGACCCTTCTTCGCCAAAATCTCCGGTGCAATGTAATTGGGAGTGCCGCAAAGTGTCTTCTTGCGTTCGCCTTGATATTCGATGCGTGTGGCCAAGCCAAAATCACCGATTTTCACATTGAGATTATCATTCAAAAAGATATTGCCCAATTTCAAATCTCTGTGGATGATCCGCTTGTCATGCAAATACTTGACGCCATCCAAAATCTGAGAGATGTAGAATCGACACTCGTAGTCCGATACCACCGGTCGACGTTTGTGCAATTCCATCATTGAGCGTGACTTGCACAGCTCCAGCACAATGTAAATGTTGTTAGGATCGTCGAAGAAGTCGAAGAATTTCACAATGTTCTTATGGTCCAGCGTTTTGTGAATCTGAATCTCTTGCGTCATTTTCTCCTTCTGGTTCTCTTTGACCATCAATTTCTTCGATACGATCTTGCCAGCGTAGCATTGTTTCGTCCGAAAGTCTTGAATTTCGTAGCATTTTGCGAATCCACCCTGAAATTAATTTGGCAATTTAGCTTTTGTGAAATTATTGCTTTGTTGACTCTGCCCTTTTCCCCGACAGAGTCACCAACACATTCAACGAATGACGGAAATTCAACCAACAATGAGATTTTTATCGAAAAACTTTGAAGCAAAGTGAAAAATGTCGAGCGAAAAATTTTCAAACGTCAAGAAAAAATCGTTAAAAAATTTGAAAACACGCTTGTACGACCGCATCAATGCACCGCGCAACATTACGAGGTGAATGCCTTTGTGACGATCAACTCATTTCGGATGATTCGACGATTTTATTTTTTTTAGTTGTTTGAATACAAAGTGCGTACGTTGAAACGGTCACCGGTCGTGTGATTGGCACCGAATTGCAGTTTTTCATCGATTCTAACCTTCAATTGGCTCTAGTCGAACTACCGCCACCGTTGGTTGCTTTCGATCGATTTCTGTCAACATGTTTTCGATCGGCCAATCGTGCATTTCCGACAAATCAAATTGATTGTAGACGATTACCAGCAGCGAAAACGATTGTTTCGAAAATCTCTCGCCGCAATGCTCCTAGCGGAAAGGCGGCTCGTCGCAATGACAATGAACGAAAAGGGATAGAAGATTGTCTCGATTGCGATGCCGTTCGATTTAAAGGGCGGCGATGGGTTTGCATCGCATGGCGAACCCATTGGAATTTCATCCAGAAAATAATTCAGTAGAATGACGACAAAAAAATACAAATTACCTTTCCAAAAAATCGAAGACGCTGATAGCTGTGGCCAGTCTTATTATCGGTCAAAATTTTTGGTATTTCGCTGACCGTTCTGTCGTCCGGTCGGGTGCTCATTGTGATTTTGGGCAAATAAAAAAATTACAAGACAAATTTTTAAAAGAAATTCAACGAATAAACACAAGCATGCACGAAACTGCGAATTTCTTTGACGGCACAATTTTAATGAATGCGAAAATTTTATTGAAACACGAAAAAACAATGATAATTCAACAAGCGACGGGAGCCAATTCAAGCGATCGTTGAAAGCTGCTGTTGCTGCTGCGCTGCTGAATTTTCTCGTTTTGAATGTTTCTACAGTTAAACTCTCCACACATTTTTTGAACGGCTATGAATGTATTGCGTGTGGCTGAGTGTTTGATGGGGTTCACATACCAGCGGTGAGACTGCCGGTTCACAGTTGATGAATGACGACTGGTTTTGTGGAGAAACGGTTTTTCTCTTTTCAAATCAAATGATTATCATCGTGGCGTTTTTTAGAATTGAATGCGTTGGAATGCCGATTATCAGGGAGGAATTCAAGTAGGATTGATGGACGATCTGATGAAGGTCGATCTTATAGAAGTGGCAATATGCGATATTTGTATTTGTTTCAAGTCGTCGATAGCCAATCAAATATCGACTATAAGAAGGCGCCAGGGATGGTGTCTTTCATTGAATCGGAGCGTTCCTTCAATCTCCAAATTGGCGCTATTCTCTTAATTTTTTCTTGAGATTCGAATTGAATAACGACCCAAGACTTCAAATGAAGAAATATTGGAACGACCAAGCTTCGAGTTCGATGATACAAACATGAAACCAACTTCACTCCACATCGAGAAAATAAAATAAAAGCAACTTGTTCTGTCAGTCTTGTTTACGATTAGCCCACGAAAGCAACAGTGAGTACGCAGTGGATAAATTTTGATATTTTCCAAGAGTTAATTGTGTTTTTCCAACATTCTAGATTGAATATAACTGCCACGGAAGAAATCGCTCGAAGGAAAATGACTCGAGACATAGTATTTGACGGCAGAATTTGGCTTTCCACCCCAAACGATGGCAGCCTTGACGAAGTCCACTCAGCGATCGCTCAACAAATTCCAATTTCATCGTCGGATTATTATTTAACACAAAATGGAAAGCTTCTCAACGAAGACAACCTCACCAACGATGCATCCATCCAGATTAACCTCCGACTGCTTGGCGGCAAAGGTGGATTCGGTTCAATGTTGCGGGCTATCGGCGCGCAGATTGAGAAAACGACAAACCGAGAAGCTTGTCGTGACCTGAGCGGACGTCGTCTACGCGACATCAACGAGGAGAAACGTGTGAAAGCTTGGTTGGATAAGCAAGAGGATCGAGAGGAGGAGGCTGCAGCCAAAAATAAGAAGAAAATTGAGAAATTATTGGCCAAACCAAAGCATGAATTCAAAGATGAGGAATACGATGCGGCAAGACAGGATTTAACACAGTCTGTTTCGGACGCTTTGGAGGAAGGACTCAAAAAGGCAATAGCAACAACTACTTCAGTCGGATCCATTTCACCAAGTGGTTCGAGTGAAGCGACTAGTAGCGGCTCGCAAGCAACAACTGAGGCGGCCACCAGCAGCGGTGTCAAGAGGAAAGGGTCGGATGACGAGAAGAATAAGAAGAAAAAGAAGAAGAAGAAGAAGGTCAAAGGTGCCCTTTGGGTGGACTCAGGGCTGGATGACACATCCAGCGACTCGGATTCTTCCTCGGGGGACTCGTCAAAGGACTCCAAATAGACTCTTGGGATCGACCTGAATCTTCCGATTTGAGAATTTTTATTTACGAAACAGCAAATGTTGTTTCACTCCAAGTGTGATTTAATTTGATGCTAAATGATGACTTCGAGGTGAAAGCACCCATTTTTAAATTATGTTAAATACAATCAATAAATTACTGGATTTTCTTTTTAACAAAAGCATTGTTTTATTTATTATTTTTTTATCAGTGCTGTTTCCAGAGACAGGCACCGTAGAGCTGCGTTTCATCCAGGGAAATCGATCCGACTCTGAAGGGAAATAAAAAGCTTCAAAATCAAAATAAAACCCACAAATATTTTTCACTAATTTTATTGATGTCTCGAATAAGTCATAATCAAAATATATTGAAAATAGAATGGATTTTCGCTAAAATTATTAATAAAAAAAAAGAAATCATACAACTTTCGTAAATTTTTACAAAAAAAAAAAAAATCAAAATAAAAAGAAAAAAAATTTGAATCAAAAGAGAGAGAGAGAGAGAGAGAGTATTCGAACTGTAAGCATAAATAAGCATGATAATTTGCAAACGGACTGAAATGCATATCCATACGCTGCTCCGGACGTCGAGAGATTCATAAAAGTTGCTCTAAAATTGCCTCTAAGAATAGTTTGCCTAAACTAACATTGCATTGCAGTCAAAGGGGATTGCCTGGACGGAAATTCAGAACCGACTGCCCACCTTCCGTCAGTCCGCCTTCGATTGGTTGACTTAAAACGAAACATAAAAATATTTCTCTTGTATTTAACATGCTTGGATTCCTTCAGCGAAGTCGCCAAAGAAACATAATCGACTAATCCCCGGTCTATGGTCGTTCGCGTTGCCCAATTTGAGCCATTGTGATGTATTGTCGCACCAAACGGGAAATCTCATGTGCCTGCTCGGTTTGCACTCGAATGACGCGCTGCTGCATCAAATTGCCGACTTTCATGTCCAAAAAGAGGGCTCCATCCTCGGAACGAACCTGAAATAACGAGACGATTAGCAATCAACGAGGATGCCAGCTCCAACGGGGCCTACCTTTCTGGTTGAAATGACTTCCATGTACGGCCAATGCTGCAACGTTTCGTGAGTGTTTGGATCGAGGAAAAGCACACCGCGACGATTCAAAGCCAAGATTATTTCTCGCCACATCGGATTCGCCTCCTCCACCAGAGTCTCATCGGACCAGACCTTCTTCACAGCAAAGAAACTGCTGCCGAACAACGGCCAACCAGCCAGCACACTCAAGAATTGTGCCTTCACTTGAGCCGGTGCCAGTCCGGCAATTGATGGCCATGCCGATTGCACCAAGGCCACCCACTGAGCAGGTCTCAGCTCCCGGATGCCGAGAGCCGGTTTCGGCAACAGGAACTTAATTTCCTTCATCGCCGGTACGTGATTCAAATCGGCTGCTCGGTGCAAAATGGCGGCGATGCGTGCCATGTCTCGAACGACATCTGGTGGTGGTGCTCCAGCGTTGGGGAGCTCCAACAGCAAACCCTCCAAGTAATCGGGAGCCACTTGGTTGAATAACACCTCGATGTAGAGTGGCGTTGGAGCGGGATCTCGCTTCAGTGCGAAATGCCAAACCGAACGGCAGAAGATCAAGTAGAACGGTTGCCCGGACTTCAAGAGCTCCGTCGTCACATCGAGAATGTACTCATCGGCTGCCAGAGGCATTGTGAAGGCGTCACCTTGAACAATGCAGTACAACGAGAATTCCTGTTGTTCAATCGATGAATCGATGCCCAGCAGGGCACACAGTTCGGCGATTACATCAGCGACCACAGTGGAGCATCGCGTGTTTACCACGCGTTCGGCACCACCTGGCAGACGGTAAATTTGACGGCGTGCCGATCTGAAAGGAGATAATTCCACGATTAGACACAGCTCCAGCCGTGGAAGTTCGCAAGAAACTTACCGTCCAGCTGATACGGCGGTCACCTCTTCAACGCTTGGCACATTTTTCCTTCCGCCGCAACGGGCCGTCTTCCTCAAATTGGTCAAACACACTGCAGCCGTTCCATGGCATGATCGACGTCGATCCGAAGCAGCCACCGTCAAATGTTCCAACAGATACGGTTTCAGTGCGTCCGAGCATCCAAAGTAAGCGGCCAAAATACTCAAAAGGCGCCATGCACGTTGCGACGACTCTGGATTCGATGACCGATTGCCCGTTGTCTGTTTCATCAGCTGGCAATAGACCTCATCGCGAAGGGTCAGATGCTTGTGGCAGTGCTGTGAACCGAATGAATCATTAGCAACTCAAAAGCAACGCAACGACGCAACACTCACCATCAACACGGTGTACACGCATTTGACTTCGGTCAGTTCGGGATCTGGCGGTAAATCACCGCAGTACCGCAAAACACACTCAAAACACTCAATGGCGAGCGGTGACAACTCTGGCGGCAATCGCAACAATGGGTTGCGTATGGGCACCCCTTGCCATTTGACCAATTCTGCGTGCGGACGACTTGAAGTCGAACGCTTTTGGCTGCGTCCATTCACCTGAGACTCGTCGCTTATCTGACTGCTGTTGAACAAGAAGAAACGAGAAAAAAAAAACAAGAAAACGAAAATGAGAAAATAATTCAATTTGGCCAATTACGCCACACCGCAGCGAAATAGCAATTGCATTGCGCGACGACAGCATTCGAAACGCGTCCAGCAACGCCAATTCGCTTTGGCGCAGCACCGCATGATTTTTGCAATGGAAAATAATAGACGACAAACAACAACAACAACAACAACAACAAGAAAAACAACAACACGAAAAAACAATGTGAACAAAGCAAAACCGAAACAAATGCGGCGCTCGTCTGCGATCAAGTCATTCATCGCGTTTCGACTGACGGCTTTTCGGCGAATGTTTTCATTTGGAAATTAGCGCATTTAGCGAAAACACTTATCCGAAACCGCCTCATCCGGGCCTGCATTGTGCGCGCACACCCGAAATCCATTGGCAAATATTCGAAATCGATGTTCGGCTCCGTGGAGTGAATTACACGCCTGCGACGATGACGACGACATCAAAACGACTGGCATTTTCCTCGAATTTCTTTTGTTTTTCGATTGGCCTCGTTGAACGGGCTTCGTTTTTGTTGAGGTCGCGTGTCACTCGTTGTCGATGTCACAATTGTCACTGTGTCACTCCGTTGAAGTGACATCGTTAGCATGCAGTTCTGGCACTAAGCGACTGCGTCAGCGCTCTCACAATAATCGTCGTCGGCTGACATAGTTCCGGGAAGCGTCGAACCTTTTCCAGCGGTTTCCACTCGTCGTCGCAACTCACCACTCATCGAAGATGAATTCCCTCATGTTTGACAGATGTCACCTCACAGATCCACCACCATCACGAGACCCATCGAAGGGGGCACAAAATACTTTCTCGACCGAAATGAAAATTCAACCGACTGACCTACGCGCGCATGCGCACAAACAAACCGAATGGAATATTTTTCACTGCGCACCAACTCTGTCCGCGCGCAAACTGAACGAGCGCGACCAGCACAAAGGTAACAATGAGCTCGTCGTTCATATGCAATTGTGCTAGCGGCTCCTCGTGATTCCACTTCTTCGTTGAATCGATCGCTGCGTCATCGAGACCATTCGCACACACAAACGCATGAATCCGGGCATCGCACAGCGATTCGGCCATTCAGCGTTGCCGATGCCCGCGCTCAAAGTGTAACAAAGTGGTTTCGCGCAGCGAAATAACTTTCATTGAATCGTTTGGACGGTTGTTTTGTCGAGCGCACCGACGAAAAGAGAAGAAAAGAGAAGAAAAGAGAAGAAAACGAAGAAAAACAATACGCAAAATGTGCCGTAAAATTCCGATTGTTCCGAAAATGAATTGCCTATTTCTTTTGCTTATTGATCGTCGTGATGATCTTTTGATTGATTTTGATCGAGCCAGGTGTGAGGTTGAGTCGAGTGTTGGATTGAAGACTGAGGTCGGAGCAGGAGGAGAATGATAGACGACACCTGCCAGGGGGTCTTACAATTCACTCTGTTCACCCACAGTCACGATCTCACTCCCACAAATCACCTGCCAGCGAAACGCTTCGGTGATTTTAATGATTTCGGTTCCGAAAAATGAAACGAAAAAGAAATCATATTCATAAACGACTGCCGGATCAGGTCATTTACGTCATCAACACGTCCGTTACCAACACCGAGGCAAGTGTTGGCGATTGGCGCCAATTCATTTCCCCGAAAATCACTCAACTTCTCACTCAGCTCATTTTCAACTCAACACCGAACGCGCGGCGATCCAATCCAAATTCTCACCGTGGTCTCGCACACGCAAGGGAAATGATGCAATCACCTCACAACACACAGAATCGAACAATGGCTCAGAATTGGCCGAATGACGAAATGAATGTCGCTGTCGTTTTGCATAAGTTTTCCGAATCGACGAAAGGCGACAAACTGATGTGGAAATCGATCACGTGGAAAATTTGCGAGTTACAAGCTACCAACTAACTGATGAAATTTCGTGGATTTCTAGAGAAATCTTCTTGTAGAACCCCCTAAGTTGAGGGGTCCCTCCAAAAGAATGGAGAAAGAAAAGAAATTTGTGCCAACTTACTCGTTTCGGAAGTGCTGCATGGCGAATTGCAAGAGCGAATATTTGACGTTGGACGGACTAGTGGTGTTCAGCGACGACAGCTGTTCCTCGTTGTCATGCTGATGCAACAAGATCTCCTCTTCGCCATTGCTAACGATCGAGTTCTTGTGATGATAATGGTGTGATGTGGAATGGTTGCGATGCTCGTGGGAATGTTGTCGTTGTTCGCGTGTCGCATAGCCAACGTTGGGTGAAATGGACTTGTCGTTGTGCTCGATAATCTCGTCGCTGTGATGAATTGACTTGTCGGTTGTGCCGCCGCTTGACGTTCCATTGGTGGTCGGGGTAGCGGTTGTCTTGAACGAACTGGCATGAACTTGTGCCTCCAACCGTTCAATCGGCACGTTCAACGTTTGTGCAGCGGCTCTCGCACCCGATGATATTGTTGACGCTTTCGATTGGACCTGCAAATAGAAATGGACGAATCAAGTTTTTTTTTTTCGGTCAGCAACAATGGCAAAAACGCATCACCGCCAATGGTCAACCACTGCAATCACAAGTAATTATTGGTTAAACGCCAATGAACGATAGAAAGTGAATTTTCCACTCATTGATTCGTTTTTTTTTTTTATCCTCTTTCATTTATTTTTCATTTTTATCAATCGCGCACCAATCGCAGCAACCACCGTTTACCCATCGTGTTGTCATTCGCAAGTGAAATGCACGACGACGCTCGATATCGCTGGTATGTTAATCGAGCGATTTGATGGATTTTGTGTGTGTTTCGAGAAAACGCTGTTTCGATGAGCGCATTTATGCTTTCAGAGCATCTAGCGTTGTCGTTAAATGCCGAGCATGCGCTGGACATGTGTGTGTTTGAATGTGAAGCGCATCGCTTGATTGTTTGCCAATTACGAGCCATTAGAAAACGACGATGGAAATCTTCAAGCGGCAGCACATCACCATATCGCTTGCATGCATTTTACGGACTAATTGCGAATTACTTTCTCGGATGGGATTTCGGTGGAACGTCGGGTAGTTGGAGTTTCTTTTTGGACGATGTGGTCCTCCCGAACTGAAATTCCGGTGCGAATTCAGCCATTCATGTTCTCTCAGAAACAATCAAGGCAATCAACCGAAACGCTGTGCACGCCAAATAGCGATGCAACGCCGAATCACGTTGAATGAGAAAGTCGTTTTGCGAAGAACAAAACCTCATTCACTGAAATCAAAGGCGATTATTTGTCGATCGGTTTGCTGACGGTTTTATTTTCCGGCAACTCAGTGAGTTTTTCTTCTGTCTGTCTTTCTTTCCAATTCCTCACCGACCAATTGTTCTGCGACGCTTGATTAATTGCAAAACAAACAATTCAAAATAATTAAATTGAAAATTGGATTTGAATCGA
>JANSTV010113711.1:0-18664 GCA_027564135.1 Lestremia cinerea
ATAAGGTCATCCGTTCATCGACAAATCGCGTTTGCGAGAGATGAAGAAAATTTATTGAATGCAAGACCTAGCCTTAAAATGTTGCTCTGCTTCCCATTCAGGCTCATCATACGGATCCTGTTCACTACCAATTTGCACTTCACTCTTAATTCCTCTGTCCACTTCAAGTTCAAGTTTCTGTCCACTTCAACTCCAATATTAACCGTTTATGGATCCTTGATCTCAGTTTCCCTCTGTTGCTGTACTGGTGCACCATGAACGTTGGCATATTCAGTTGAGCCGTACTGAGCTTCGACTTCCATCGCTTCATTCATTACTCTGAAAACTGGAAGCTGCACATTTCGAATGTCACAACGGTTCTGTGGAAGATAGTTCGTGTCTAGGAGTTTAGTGTTGTCGCACATGTTTTCAACTTTGCTTTTTCTTTCGAGAGGTGGCTGCATCCGGCCTCATTTTTCCATCTTTTTCCCACTTATCAGCATATCTTGTGCTGGCTAATGCTTCAAAATTGTTCGGCCTATTCATTTGGACGCGCATGATGGCCTCCAAATTTGGAGGCGTGATGCGAGCTCTTCTGTCACCACGTATGTGATTCGTTGCAGAACTGCCAATTGGTAGAACTAATTTCAAACGGATAAGTCTTCTCTAACTATCTCTTCCTTCTTTAACAACGTAGACAAAAATGCAAACGAAACCGAGGAGCGGCGTTCAGTGCATTCGTGAGTCAAGGACTCGGGGCAGATGTCGGTTGACAACCCCAATGAATATGTGGGTATGTACGTGTGAAGAGCCAGAGGTGGGTAAAAACCATGGACTCAGAATGAAGCACATATAAAAGCGAGGAAGAATCCTGACGGAGCCCTCGATGAATGCGTGTGTGAATGTGCCCGAAGGAATACGACTGACCACAATAGAGGTCACGTGACGCACTCGACCGTTTCGTTTCAGGAGTTCCAAACCATGCGTTCGGTCCTCCTTGGCAGAGAGCTGTTTATTGGTGGCCAAAATCACTGGGCTCCGCTTGCGATCGAACTTAGCCAGCAGGTGATTGTTGAGCATGAGCATCTTCTGAATATTTCGCGAGTGGTATGATATGGCTACTGGTGAACGTCCACTTAAAACCAAACGTAACGCGGGGCTGTAGGTTCCTCAAGCGGATGTTCTTTGATTTTTCAACAACTCAATTTGCACCCTCTAAGGTAGTTACCGTGGAAACACCTCCTTTCCTCCACAAACAATAACACCTACAGGTTATCGGAAGGCGAAACATCGCCGCACTATTTGTGTGAGTAGGGAATGTGCGAATGAGTGGCTGAATCCAATGCTCTCATCCAGTGGAAGTCGATCTGAGTGATGAAAATCTCAAGAGAATTCGTGACAGCAGAAACGCCACTGATTTCTTTTGATATTCTGTGATGAACTCTGTTTGTATATTCTTAGCAGATTAGCAGATTCTTGAAGTTGGATTTCAAGCGAAAAATAAATCATCGGTGGTTTTCACCACATCAAACCCACAGAAAACCCATTGATTGTAATTAAAAACAGCCCCGTTCGATAAATCCGCATGTACCTTTTCAAAGTCACTTAATGATAGGTCTGCCCAAAGTTACTTGTGTTTGCGTTGGCGCTTTTGCCTATTCTCGTCACCAAATTTGGCAACGCCGAAAATCAGCGTAACGCACAACACTTGACATTTGATCTATTGTTGTTGTCGAAGTGTTTGTGGTGCCATTGACGTTTCGTGTAAACGCAAGACTGATTGTCCAGACCTATTGATGATAAAAATTCAATTATGGTTTTCCTGTTGAATATTTAATATGATTTAGAAAAAAACACAAAGCAAACAAAAATATTATAAGATTTCGAATATTTTGTCTTAGGTTTTAATATTTAAAAAAACCAATATGGAAAAAAGGAATAAAAGTAAATAATAAATGAAAGAAAATGGACAAAATTTTAATGTTTCTTGTTTTTATTAATGAACCAAAGTAGTTCGGTTTCCTCATTGTCAGTTTACTGCAGTCTTGTATTCATGACTATATGTAGGTTGCATCATCATTGCAAAGAGTACCATCCATCACTATGAAAGAGATTGTTTCGTAAAAACCCGCCTGAGACGAAATTGGATCGCGATGCGTACCAATTCTCCATGCCCATCGTCGATGCGTCCATGCGAGTCCGCAGCAGAATCTCATTCGGTGAGTATGCGCCTTCGCCAATGAGACAAATTAAATTAACCAGCTACGATGCCGATGATGACGACAACTTGAACGTCTTCACCAAGGTCGTTCCGTCCAAGAAAATCGAGAAACAAGGCGTTCGTCGTTTGTTCAAATCTTTTCATCTCACGGAAATCACCGAAAACAATTGATGTGCGTTTGACATTCGGTCCAATGAAAAGTAGTAAATTAATTGCGAAATTAAAACTAATGAATTTCCAATGGAGGAACACATGTAGTTCGGCCTAGTGTTAACAAGTGCTGCCAAATTGACGCGTTAGACGTTTGGCTTTTTTGTCTCGCCGTCGCCGTCAAATTGACACTTAACAGAAGTTCGATGCAATTACATTACGCTGAAGATTTCCGAAGCATGACATTGACAACGTCATTCGTAACGCTCACAAAATCTATCAACTTTGCCTGATAATTGGCCGAGCCAGCCAATTTGCTTGCATTCGCAATAATCTTAGAACGAATAATTCACGGTCAAGCTTATCAGTTTGAAATGATTCACAACGACATGGCCGAGAGATTGAGGTGAATTCATTTAGGCGACAAGTAATAACTGCCGATTAAGATCCAAAGGAGGAAACAAACATCCATCTCATTCACTGGCTGGATCTAATCCTCTATAACAATCACAATTTGCATTTTTGACGGAAAACATCAGCAACAACAACAATGGCCACCAGAGAAATTACGAATGTTGTGATTTGATCAGCAAAAAATAAACAAGCAGAAACAATGAAAAACATCTTCAAGCGCAAAAGGGAAGTAATTACAACATTTAACGATAATTTAGCCATTTTCAATTCAGCATCATCAATTACCTCACCTTTATTTTGGAATGTTAACGCATGTACATGGATGCTGGAGCCGTGCCAACTGAACCCGTAGTAGTGCTTCGTATGCGGTGCATGGCACATTGTGTTCACGATGTTTCAGTTCCAGCCGAGAGGCAAACAAACAACAATAACAAAATATGCGAGTAAAATGTCGTTGACTTGCTTGCGCGCCCGCCTTGGTTCGATGAGTTTTCGGTAAATCGTCATCGCCATCGTCATCTACATAAATAGATTTTCCGCGCATTCCGACCTGCAATGCTTCATGTGTCACCGCGCGTCAGTTCTGATACACACATTTTTCGCAACAGGAAGACAACGAATCCAAGGGCATCATCTTTGGCTGTCACTGTACACATAATTTGTATCTCAATATTCATCTCGATGGTGGACGAGAACGCAATTAGAATTTTCAGCAGTGACGTCATTCGGCTAAAAAAGACTTGAACTCATGCTATCGCATCGAGGCGGTAACAAGGCTTTTAGAAGACGAATCACTTCAATGATGGAACATTGAGTTGGAGGCCCCAAAGGCCGGCATACAACAGGGCAACTCCGCATCGCATCAATCCAATCATGTTCTGCCCATCAAATGCCTTATCGGATGCAAAAAAAAATCGCATACTCATTCTATTTATAATTTCATGCTCGTGATGAATGGAATGGGATAATTATAAATATGCAAGCAATGTGTCGCCCATCGGCCGTGTCATTTTGTATGCACTCCGGAGGCACATTACTGCAAGATTAACTCACGGATTGATGTTCATGCGGTGAATGAACGATATGTGACAGGAGTTGAGTGTCGATCGTTAAGCTATTGAAAGGGAAACGGATTCGATTCGAATAATCGCATAAGAATTGGCCGAATCCGACAACGGACAGGAGAGATGAACGTCGATAGTTGAACGAGTCCGTGACTAGCAAGCGATGGCGATGGCAATAAAACGTTTACAGATTTTATGAGCATCGGTCTAAGGTAAGCGGAGTCGAGTTGAGTACGCGATGAACAGAACACGGTTAGAGCTGTGTGTCGCATCCATCCGTAATCATCATCAACATCATCAGCGTTCGCGCGCAGCACAAATACACACAGACACACACATACAGGCGCGCGCGCGTGCACACAGATACACCATGCGCACGAAAATATCACCGGTGACTTGTTGTTGTTGTCTTTTTTGTTCATTCCACAGTTCGTCTATTCATTCGGTTCATTCGCAGTACGGGCAGATCGCATTCGGTTCGTTACGGACTGTGTATTGTTGCTTGTATGTACCGTCGATTCTGTCGAACCTTTTATGTATTTTTCACGTTTCGTGTCGCATCGTGTTGATGTGCTAAATTGTATTTTAAAATAAAACTAACAAGAATGAATTCAAATATAAATTTTTGTTGTTGATGCCCAAAGACGAGCAATCAATTCGTTCAGTAGTTCATGTTGTTTGATCGTATTCGCACGCGTTTTTTCGCGACTGTCCAACGACTCGACTCGATTCGATAACTCGGTATTGTTTGCTCCGACCCATTGTTTGATTTTCGGGTGTTTGGCACTCTATCGATTGGAGCTTACGAGTAGATACACGGATTCATCGGAAGTAACAAGTTCAAATTGTGATTTGGTTGAATGGTTTCGATAACAATAACTTTTGCATCAAATATCGCATTGATATCGCGACGCTGAACCGGAGCTTTCGTCGCAAATTGTTGGTCCATTTCGAAAACGTGAAATTGTTTTCAGTGTTTTTCGTTTCGTTTAAAAAATAAAGAGAAAAACTCGTGTGAATTCTCAGAGGGAAACAATGAGTTGTCACTCGACAGAAAGTAATTGGTAAATCCGATATCATTTGCGAACGGAATGCCATGATCTTCATTAGCTCCGGCTTGAATTGGTGTTAGTCATAAGAAAAACTTTCTTTGATTCAGTGAAATTGATCGAGAGTTACATTCGATCGAAAAAAAAAGAAGAAGAAACAACCATCAGCTTGCACAAGTTCCACATGAATGCAAATCAACGAGAAATAATCAGTCGCGCATTCACAGAGAACGCGCATTCATACTGTCAACGGGCTCAGCATGTGCGTACGCGATAAAAATCCAATTATTGAGTCATAAAATTGTGGACAAACTGTCTGTGCGATGCGCATCCATCAGACCATCGCATCGACTAAAATCGACGAAAACAAAAAAAATGGTCACGGCCATTTAAATGATAGCCATCAACGGCCAATTCATTTGAATAAATACGAGAATATTCTCGTTTCATTCGGCACATTCTGCGTATCGAATTCTGCATTTTCGGATTGACCTAAATTTCAATTCAATTTGTTCATGCCTTTTATTTTGTTTCTCTCTTTTATTTTTGTCAATTTCAACGAACATCGAACAGGTTCTATGGTTGCACCTTTGCCAATCGTCAACTGGGGCTCATCTCAATGGATATACTGACAACGAGCCCAATCGCTTCATAAAAGTCACAAAAGGCAACGGAATTGAATTGTATCCAAATGACAACAATGTCTATTGTCAATAACTCCTCGCTTGCGCGCCTGGATTTCTCGCTAGCAAGAAAAATTCGTTTTTTCCATTCGCAAATGTCTGAAATCGACATAGTTTTCTTATTTACGACGCCCGCCATGATAAATGAATGTCAATGCTCTGAATGTGAATATGAAGTTTTCTTATAATTAATCTCAAAAGTTTTCACAATGGTGACAGATTTTGAATTGTATTTCTCTTCCTGCGAGCGGTCTTCTTTCAAGGAAAACTGAAACAATTGCTGGCGGAAAAGCCGTATAGACATTTATCATTTAGTAGTTGTTTTTGCTCTCGCCCTATTCACCGGCCTTTTTGACCAGCCGGTCTCGATTCCACGGAACATCGAAGCCATTTCCCCGAATATTCCGTCGTTTCGGCCGTCTCGTTCGAACGAAAGTCACATACAGAAACTATGAAGGTGGCCCAAGCGAATCTACATACTAAGCCAAAAAATAAACTATTATTTCTGTTAACTACACACAATTTCAATAATCATTCGAACCCATTTCGGAAGAATTAGAATCAGTCGAAAAATTATGTTCCGTGATGTTAGGAAATTCGTCAAATGAGAAGAAAATGCCAGTGAAATGAGCTAGCCAAGCGTGCCAAGTCGAACGAGAGAGAAACATGTATGCAAATAATGAAAAACGCTGACTAGAAAGGGCAGCCAAGTATACTAAGCGACAAAAATGCTTGTAACGGATTTTTCAGAGGCCAATCTCAACATCGGCTGCGATCATCAAAACGAATTTTTCGAACTGAATCAGCGTGTTGTTGGTGCTTTGAATTACGCTTGCAATTATTGTAGCCAAATTAGATGTTCTTTCCATTTTTTCCCCAAATTGTTGTTGTTGCTCGTTCATTCGTTTAGCTGGCTTTGTTTTGTAGGCTCTGCGCAAAATTTCTTTTAGTTTTTGCACAGCCTAAAAGCCTAAAGTACCGACAGAAATGAAAGAAGAGGAAGAAAAAGAATAAGAAAAAAAACGCGAAATAAATTTGAAGAAAGAACTATGATTTGTGTAACCGGTGTGTGTCTTTGCAGTGTGTGAGTGTGCTGGTGATTCAGTCAATTCCGAATTGGAACAATCAACAACAAGACATTTGTGAAAGAAGAGAAGAACACAAAAAAGCTAAGCTACATCGACCCCAGTTATTTGAATGAAACAGCAAATTGTAGACCGAAAATTGGACGGAATAGTAAAACAAATGCATTTCAATTAATCCAACCGACAGCACCGATAAACATGCTCAACCGGGTTTTTTTGAGCATTTTCTTTTGTGCCAATTATTTGCTGCATGCGAATGGGATTACGATTGACAACCAACTTATAGCTGCCAAAAATGGTAAGATGTGTTGCGATGTGATCGTTATTAGGTTTCATTTGATTTCTTTGTCCGTTCAGAGTGTGTTCGAATGTTTGGGCGTGCTCGAGTGTGAGTAGTGTTGGGTCCGTTTTTGAAATGATATTTTAATTGAATCGCATTTTATGTTGATCCCATCCGATTGAGTTTGCAAAAACCGAAAGACATGCTAATGCGATTCTGAGACTAACGCCAATCATGTAATTATGATGAACGGCGAATTGTGATTGCGTGTTCTGAAATCAATTTCTAATTAGAAATTCAAAAAATTCTTTCGTTGACGGAATCTCATCAAATCGATTGGAGAGAAAAAATGTATATGCTAATTCCGCTCAAGAGTGAAATGTGGGTCAGCGGTGCGATACCCGGTTGTTATGACGAGTCAGTAGCATTTTGACATCTGCTCCGAATTTGAGAAGTCTCTTTCACAATCCAAGAAAAACTCGACTCATTGTAGACAAACTGATATCCAATATTGGAAATTTTCTAGTTGGAACCTGTCCGCTAAGTGAGCTCAATCACCGTTGACGATCCCCTGATTGACGCTATCCGTTCTCTACACTCCTTTCTTTCAATCAAGCCATATCAAAAATTAAATTAACAAACGACAAGAATTGCATAAGATTTCCCAAATGACTCAACAATTCGATTGTCATTTGAATGGTGTTTTGGTTAATTGACCAGACCTCGTCGATTCAATGATCCATGGTCGAATGCAGAAATTTCCCTTTTTCTAATCTTCCAAACATACACGATCCCAAATTCGAAACCATTCAATCGCATTAAAATAATCAATTGCTTTCAGATTGTTTCGAACGTGTCGTCTTGGAGGCAATGCTACCAACGGAACGGACATTTCGAACATCGGAAACGAATTCGGTACGAGTTTGCGAGGAGCTTTGCGCTGCCGAAGGGGCTCGATGTCAATCATTTTCCCTTGGAATAAGCTCGCGTGGGAATGGTACATGCCAGTTATCTTCTGAGCGAATCGATGAGAATGCTGGTCGACGACCTCGTGGGACCATCTACGATCCAGATTTTGATATCTACCAGCGGAAAAGCAATTGCGGTATTCAGGACAATATGGATCTGCCCAGCACTGGAGGTATGCTATCTATCTGCAAATCTACCACTGATCACCGATTGCTAAAAGAAAATCTCTTAAAACAGGAACACCACCGGACCTAATGACCGGATCAACATTCCCATCGCAAGTGCCCAACGATCGTCCAACGTCAACGGTGCTGATAGCCAGCACGAACACAAACACACCCGATCAACCATCATCCATTCCAACCAGTGAAGTCGGCACAGATATCATGTCTTCGATTCAACCATTGAGTACATACACCCCAGAGCGACCAAGCGCACCAGTCGAAGATCGATATACTCCGGTGGGTCCGTCATACACCGGAACGGCACCATCAAGCAGTGGATTTCCGTTGAGTACGACAGACACTACACGATATCCAACAGTCAGCACAATAACCACAGCAAATCGTGATAAATATCCGCCAGTGAATGGGTACGGAAGCACAGATCCGTATTCGAATGATCATCGGCCAACGAATCCAACCTACGGTCAGCCAAAGCCGGATTATCCACAAAATACATTCTCATATCCACCAAATAATCCAAACAAGTACAATTATTATCAGGATGGCTATCCTTTGTACGCTTATCCGATGCAATACGAGAATAACTATCCGATGCCGAACAATCCCGATGCCCGATATCCACCTTATGGACACAACGTGCCACCAATCGACGGAAGTCATCGACCAACTACGCTGGAAGGAAACCATCGACCGCCCCCAGTCGAAGGAGGCTATCGGCCACCCCCCGTCGATAGCAACCAACAACCACCACCTCCACCATCGAATGGTTACTACGGAAGCACCACAACTACGTCATCGAGCGGTCCCAATGGAGCATCCACATACATGGGGAATGGCTACAGCAATGCCGATGAAGTGAATCGCTACAAGCCAAACACTGTGACCAATTCCGATAACAATTACAATGCCAATAAACCCCTCACGCATTACGGAACAAACCCGAATTCAACGTCAAACAATTCGATAAACAACTATGGACAGACAAACATGGAAGGTAAATATGAGGTTACAGAAGCAACCATCGAAACATATTTTAATCCAGATGATTACTATCGGAAACGTGAGTAAAATTTATGGTTCTGTAATTTATGCGGCATTCTTCATCAAACAACCAAACCTATTGCCATCTTCATCGTCATTGCGATCATTACGTAGCCGTTGACATCATCTGCATGTGCATGACCAAATAAATCCAGTGAAGTGATTCGGATGTGATAAGCCAACCGAATTGAGGACAGGGTCCTTCGCAAATGAAAAATGACATCGAATCGATTCGTCATCGAAATGAAAAGTCGACCTTCAGGCACCATTCTCCGATAGCAATCTCTGCAGTCGCAATGATGGAACGGCGGTCGAAATGCTCGTCGATGCTTTTCAACCAAGCATTCAATTCAATTGCAAACCGGATTTCAGTTAAAATCTGATATGAATATATTTCGGGGGAATGTGATGGACCGCCCGGCGCAATTGTGTAATAACTTTATTCGGTTTTCGGACATTTTGTCAATCGACAATTGTTTCATTGTTGATGACCATTGTGATACCATTTTTGTCCAACATACATTACACGCACACGGAGCAAAGTCGTTTCGAATCAAATATTTTCTAATTTTTCGTGCTGTGGCCCACACAGACACATGACTTGAGGTGAACAACATCACCGTGTGCGGAACAATTAACAAGCCATTTGTTTGGTCAATGGGAATAGTTTGTTTTGGATTCACGCGTTGATGTCATTGCGCGATTAGTGCGATGAGTCTGTGAATTAGTGAAAAACTATCCGAATTCTCGACGATGATAATCATTATTGAAAAGTGAAATTATTGAATTAGGCCACATTCTCGTTTGAAAAAAAACGAAAAAAAAAAAACAAATGAAAGCCACGCTTCAAATGACCCTTGTGAGGAGCGCGAGGCTATTACCTGTCTTTTTCGCGGTGCTCTTGACGCATCCAACGGGCTGTATCTTCTCATTAACCAGCCGTCTCATTTTGATTTTATCGTAATTTAAATCTTTCGGCTGGGGTCACTCCGGTGAATTTTAACCAGTCAATGACAATGACTAACGCTTTAATTCCAACGATCTTTCGATGGCAACCATTCGCTCCGGTCATATCGCATTACCGACATGAATTGAAACAATTGCCAAGTCGCAACGCGACACTTTTAAACGTGAACCTCAACGTCCAGTGTCAACGTTTTTCGCTCGTCAATAGTTTGGATGCGCTCATGAAGCGCACACATCGTCACCATCGCCAACGCACTCAATGCATTCATTGCAGTCTATTCAAATGAAAATATACTTGAAATTTCGATTTTGGAATCAGCAAAGCGAAACCATCCTCACTCGCATTTTTTTTCTCTTCTTTTCATTCGCTGTTGTTTCGTGCCATTCATTTTATTTATTGTTTGACCACATTTGTTGTTGTTGTTTTCAAATGGTTGATGTCCGTGTTACCATTCGGATCGTACATCGTTTTGTGAATGATTTGTATATACAATTTAGGTCTCACTATAATTAATGTCTCTGTCAGTGTCTCTATTTCGTTTGTTAGGCTGAATATTCCCATTTGCAAAATTTTAATTGCAAAAGTCTTTTCATTGCCATCGTATTCATTAAGACCAGCATTGGTCGCTGTAAAGGAAAATGACACGGAGTTTTTATCGATGGAAACCCTCAATGCGGCCCATGCCATGGCGGCTCGTCCGAGAACGAGCTGAATTTGAATATTTTCATCATTCCATCGTGCCGGTTGATATCATTTTTCCGTAAGAAACGTTTTTGGATCAATGACGACCGACAAGCTTTTGTGTAGCACTGACATCAACCAATGACAAAAGATCAATGGAATAATAATTGATTCGGTTTAATTAGTCGTTCAATTTCTGTTGCGAGGTGATTTCACGCCCGTTTCGTTCTGTTCGAGTTCTTTGCTCAGACGACTTGGATCCGCAAAGAAGAGAAAAAAAAATGAAATTGAAAAAAGAAGGTCCGCCGCCAAAAACCCATAATTGTATTAACTTGATGCCATTCAAATCATCTAAGGATACGTCACCGCTTGTCGGATCGAGAAATATAGAAATGACGTGATTTCATCAGGAAATCGTAAATTATATGTTTTGAAACGTAGAATGAATTATCTATGATTTGGCTAATTTATGAGTAGCATTTCGGGCGATTACGGTTTCCAAGATCCGTTTCGCAAGAAATTCAGATCTTTCGCATTCAACGCTAGTCGAACAATGCAATTTCCCATTAGAGAAATGCTAATCACCGCGCAAGTGCATCCAACGACATCCATTGATCGCATCGAATGACCGCGTGGTGGATTCAATCAAACAGGGAAATCGCTCAAGCCTTCCACTGAATCGAATGGTTTCCGAAAATGCTTTCACATTGAAATAATCAAAACATAAAATCACAATTTACCTAAAACGCAAAAGAGCCAAAGAACTCCATTGACCATTGACTATTCGCCGTGGCAGCCTGTTTGGAGCCATAACAAGCTTAGACAATGCCCGACGCATTACATCATTCATATTTAAACTCTTCGCATTCAATCTTAGCCAATTCGATGTATGTTTTGTTTCGTTCCTTCTGATTCTTCTTCTCCTCTTGTGCTTTTAAATTTTTGCGTTTTCTTCGTTTTTCAGTCAAATTTGCAAAGCCTTTTTTGAATTCGAGTCCGCATTGTTAATATTGTTGCTGGCCTATGTTGTTTTGATGATCAATGATTTCGTATCTCTTTTAAATTATTAAAGAATCAGTCTTCTGGAACCGAACCGTATGAATGGCACACACCAAACAACAACAAATACAATGCCAGCAGAAAAAAAGACGATGCAAAGAAAAAAAAAATGAGGAAAAGGCCACATTTGGTAGCAATCAAATGGACTGAATTTTTCCATCGATTGTTTTTTCTTCATTTTTTCAATGAATTTCAAATGAGCCAATCTTTCCAGTATCATTGTTATCTTTGTGACGTGAACATGCTTTATTTATATGTTACTTGCGATTGAATTGAATCGAATTTGAATATTTTGTTGCGGTTGAATGTTGGTCGTCTAAGTGGCATCCATGGAAGCTATTGGCTGGACTTCCTCCCATTGAAAAACACTCTTCTCTTGCAACGAGTTAACAATGGATGATGCCAAGCTACGTAAAACCACACATCGTATGGCAATCGTGTCATGCTGATGATGTTCCGGTGACGGAAATCAATTAACGTTGACTTGAAACTTATTCGATTCACTCAATGCGGCTACAATTTTTGCATTCGAAACTCTGACACTTGTTTGTCGACACACGATGCGAGTTCCGAATTGCTTTTGTTGCCACCAATTATTTTCGGATACATCAAGATTGCTTGATTCTAGATTCGCTTTGGATAAGCTGAATGCTTTTTACGTAATTATTTATTATGCAATATCGTAAAATGGCAGCACTCCCGTCGACCGCAAACGATAAAATGACCGCAAAAAAGACAAAAAAAAAAAAATGTAATTTCCCAAAAGAATATTCTGTATGAAACCGCACCTTCTCAATCGGTTCACACAGCATGTGCTTCACAAAAAGTTTATTTTTCGAATCGTTTCCGCTTTCAAAGAAGACAAATGGGCGAATTTTAGGTCAGTTTGAGATGTACCCTTAACATGACCAGCATTCACTTCGGAGCCAGACACACAGAGATGGTGTACCGAATTCCGCAAATGACACCCATCAAGTCTTCTTTCCAACGGCATGGTTGCTGTTTTATGTCCAATTGTGTTTATTACAGAAGCTGCACGTTATATAAAGCTCATTGTTTGTGATTGAAAAAAAAAACGAACAAATATGGCAACGTGCAGTTTTTGTTCGGTCGGTTTTTTTCGCCAAACCAACGCAATTGTTTTTGAATGAATAAACGTTAGAAAATCAGCAACGTTCATTGAACAGTAGCTGGTAGCCATCCTCCTATTTGAATGCATATACAATGAGACCAATCTTGAATGATTGATGCATTTGTACTAATAACCATAAATATTTGTAAATAATTATGATTTTCTATGAATTTCGTAATGATGTCAATTTGATATAATGGCTGATAGGGAAATTGAGTTCATTTTGAGAGGAAGCTGCCTTTGACATTGAACGTTGGCCCTACATAGAATGTGCCTTTAGAAATGCAATCATTTTTTGGAGATTGCTGAAGATGCTCCGAAGGCGAGAAGACGATCCTCAGTGGAAATCGTCCATCACCAATTTATTTGTTTCCGATTCCCAGAGACCGACACTCACTGAGGACCATCATCGTCAACAGATAATCTCCCTACATCAACAGTCCGGGTTCCTAAATGCAACCAAGCTATCGAGTCCATTAGCTGAATCGAAACAAAAGCCGGTGCAAAAACCATCGGTTGCCATCCCATACAATTACTCGGATCCTATCCTTGATTTTGGTTACTGTGCATCCGGTAATAATTTCTTGTGCTTCCCAACGACCAATACCCAAACCCATCCATTTGTACGAAATCATCAACTGCGAAAACCCCAATAAAAACAAATTTCACGAAATACAAAAACAAACAGAGGAATCCATAAATGTCTTCATAATGTACATCAAACGAGAATTATTGTATTGTGATTGAGAATGGAATGATCGCCGTCCACCTGTTGTCTTGTGTATTTTCCATAAATTGTTGATATTTTTTTTATTATTATTATTCTTCTTCTTTTGTTAATTTTTCATTTAGTATTCATTGCGGTTCGCATTCTAAATTCGAATCCGTTGAATTCATCTGAGTGTTAACAGAAACGACTACTGTTTTTATTCGTCAATGAGCGCCTTGTGCTGCCGCCTGTGTTTTTGAGAATGAGTGCTTGCGCATGAGCCGCCACACAACAGAAATCCTCAAGTTTGAAGAGCTTGGCGAACGGATGAAATATTAGCAAAACCAAAGGTGACGAAAACGAACGAAAAAAAAATGCTTGGCCCCACCATGTGGTTTCGCATTCACCAAAACAAAGCAAACAGAAAAATCAAAGTAAAGTTACAATCCATCAGCTATAAATACACTAAACGTTGGGTGTCTCGGATTCAGTTATGTTCCAAACACAATACGGTAGTGACTGGCCAAGCGATCATTGTAAACAAATGGCAATTTAAGCACGCTCTTTTCATTCAAACAGTTTCAGTTTCAATTCAACAATATCTGCTGAGCGAATCAGTTGCAATTGATAGGAAATTTGTTGATTTTTTTTTTATTGGTGTCTTCTGGTGTTGTTATTTATTCATCCGGCATAAAAACTTGAATAGCGCAGTGATTCAGTGTTGTTTGACAAAGTGATTGGATTAGTATTGTTAGAACAACAGTTATGGATTTCTTGGATACTTCAAATTAATGTTGACTCCAGTAGATATTGTTGAAATGAAATGCATCCAAAGTATTGTGAGATGTTTGTAATTGATCGATAATCGGCCAAAAAGACAAATATTTGATTGAATTGGAAAAGCTAGAGGCGAAAGGGGAAACTCAATTGAAAAAAAATCCCCCCGTGCATTATGGAACAAACGAAACGTTATATTTTGAGTCTTGCGGTGCTCATTGTGTCAATTCATTGTTCAATAATAATCGTCGAAGATGCCAAAGGTACGAAAACAGTTCATATCCGATAATTGTGATTCCAATCGAAGGTCAATCAAGTGATTATCACGATTTGGGCCACATCTTGCAAACATGAATTATGAATTTGCCAGCGAGTGAGAGAGGAAAACAACTGCCCGTCGACCGTCGAGGCCATTCTTTTGGATATGTTTCAATTAGAGACTTTCAAACAAACGACCCATTTGTAGATTGGTCGAAATCCGAGTGAATTGTGGAAAACACGCGGAATGTTCGCCGAGTGCTATTATATCATGTTGGATGCATTTTGGCATTTGCATAAATTTCCCTTTTATTTCATTCAATTAGTTACTTATGAATGGAATTAACGAAACGCGATAACGAATGGCGTTTTGAATGAGGCAATTAACTCGGAATCCGTGTTTTGCATTATTTATGCGTTTTTGTTCTGTTCTCTCTTCTTTTTCCTTCCACTTTGCTTTTCATTGGCTGGGCTGCTGGCTGCTAGCTGCCGGTCTTCTTTGAATCTTCGTTTTGGTTGGAATGGCGACAATGAGCCACGCGCCTTTGGTTTGAACATTTTTGAGTAGATAATTTAATTTATATTTGATGAGAATGAAAATGAGAAAAAGAGACGGCAGGAGAAAACCCGCCACAAATACAAAGTAAAACAATGGCATGACCGATCGAGCTACACACAATTTTTAATAAATGTTTTACGAGTTGAGTTAATAAAAATCCAAAATCTTAAATAATAATTCTATTATAATTGACATCGACGCTATTTTCGACACTTCATCTCCGTCTTACGTAAACTTCATCTGCTCAATTGTATTGTAGTACGCAAATCATCGCATCATTGTAGTGTTTCGTCTATTTGAATTGCACTATTACCGTTGGCCCATTCAATTAGATTGGATGAAATATATTACGCACTTTTAGACAACCGCCATTAAGGCCAGGATATTCCTTCGAATTTCGGTTCGAAAATATTACGAAAGAATGAAGCTTTAGACTACTCGGATTGAATATTTGCTAAGCAATCGCAAACTCTCCGTTTACTGCCCATTCTGATCGCGCGTAACGAGCAGTTTCCGGGCTGTTTGCGAGGTGCTCGACAGCCGGCCGTTCGATGACTGGTGACAAGCTGTTCGTTTTCCGCCCGTTTTGATCGCGAGCAACGAACAGTTCGCGGATTGTTTGCAAGGCAGCGAACTACCAGCTGTCGAGCACTTCGCAAACAGTCCGCGAACTGTTCGTTCAGAACGAGCAGTAAACGGACAGCAGATATTCAATCCGAGTAGTCTAAGGCTTTATTCTGACATCATATTTTCGAACCGAAATTCAAAGGAATACCCTCGCCTTAATTGAACATTGTCGACACATTCCCCATGCAAAATCGATAATTTGATGAATGTGTTGTGCAAATCGATTGAATGGATATCAATTTTTATATTTTTCTTCATAGCATGCTTTCGCAGAGCATTAGCTGGCAAACGTGTTGCACCACAATGGATACGGCGAACGTTAACATGCGAACGTGTTGAAGATTGTCAAGCGGAGTGTAGCCATGAGAAGCGTTTCACATGCGAAGGTTTCAACTACAGATTGGATCCCACTGGTCGCGGCCAGGGAATATGCGAACTGATCGACGTGCCGTTGTCTGAGATCGATATTTACTCAAGCAGTCGAGATGAAAATCTGCTATATCATCCCGATTACGATTACTATGAACGCGATCGTAATACATGTCGACCGTCACCGTGTACTGATTGCGGTGGTAAGCCGTACCATCAACCCCCACATCCACCAATTGCGGCGACTGGATATAATAGACCAACCACATATCGACCGATCGATAGCTTCAAGCCGTATGCCATTGACAAATACCGACCTCCGATTTATGATAGCCACCATTCAACGATATACGATAGACCAGAGCGGCCGGATAGACCAGAACGACCGGATAGACCAGTTCGTCCAGATCGCCCAGTGGATTATGATCATTATTATGATGTGGGACCGCCGAACAAGTATTCCTCGGGACCGATCTATCGTCCGCCATCGTATGAACTAGACCGATATGATCTCCCGAAGCCAATTGAAAGTCCACGACCAGATCACCATCATTATTCTCGGCCTGACACCTACGATATCGACGATGATTACCATTCACAATATCGGCCGGACATTACAGGCAGTGATTACTCACCCCCACCAGAGCGTCCATATGAGCCCGCTTATCATTCATTCGGATATCGTGCCCCGCCAAAAGATCGATTCGCTCTTGAAGGCCCAACTAATGGTTATTACGATCGTGATACGACCAGTTACCGAAAGCCACCCCAGCCATACATTCCATATTCGATAAATCGAGATAATGCATGGGGTTCGTATGGCGGTAGTTATGGCGATTCATATAATCATAATCAGCAAGCTAATGATTATTGGGGCTTACGGAAGGACATTAAACGTAAAGATGAACAAAATTTCAATTATTTCAATTTAGGCAGCACGAAATTCACTCCCAGCCCAAATGAAAATTCAGTGCTTAGCTATCCGGGCAGTAAATACGATAACGAACAGAAGTTTCCGGAAAAAGATAAGAATTATTATGGGAATTTGTGGACACGACGACCGGGACAAGATGGTAAGCCTCGTGACGGCGGTGACAAAGATTTAATGACTGATTCATCTTGACTGATATTCCAATAGAATGTTCGGTGAAATCCAGCGAAGGTTTCCGCCTTCACAAAGGCGTTGTTCGATTTGCATATAATGTTCCGACAGTCACTGAGTGCGAGAAAATGTGCCATTCCGAGGATAAATTCCGTTGCGTGACTTATAGCTACAGGTAGCATTTGAACAAGACGGGTTAAATGAAACTGGATTTGATGATCCTTGCTTCTATCTCTCGCAGATATGCCCAACAAACCCGCGATAACTGCCTGCTGTGCGATCGTCCAGTTAATTTGCTCGATTATTACGCCGATATCGAACCGGATCGTGACTTTGACATCTACGCAATGTCAGACGATCCACAAATGTGCACCAATCCACCGCCAGATAATCGTCAAATCAATGCTCGTAAATATTTCAGCGATTTCTTCCGAGTGATAAAATCATCATGCAATTCATTGACTCCACGCAATCTTTCCACAGAGTGCTTCTTCCGGGCAATTGAAACAAGTCGATTCTTTAAATCGATCGTTCGAGATTCATTGACTGTTCAATCAATTGGTGAATGCGAAATGGAATGCATCAAGACCGGCAAATTCACTTGTCGAGCCTTTTCATTCAGGTGACTATCGATTGGAGAGAAGTTTCATAGCAGTTTATAGATCGATTTCTCACCAAAAATCCACTTAGATATGGCCCGAAGACACCTGGAAACATCATAGACAATTGTCAGCTGTCTGATTGGCCAGTACGAGACATGGATAAGGAGCGGCATCTGGTCCACGACATCTCATTCGATGTGTACGAACGGGCCAGCTACGGCCATGGATGCGAAATTCAACCGATCGCTGATGACAAGCACAACAAGAAACGTGAGCCGTCACAAATCGTTCAAAGTAAAAAATGAAAATGAAAAATTTCCTCGAAATTTTCCTTCAGTTTGCTACCTTGGCTATGGCTCAGCGGCCAAGCTATCATCGTCAGCTATAAAGAAGGTCGTATCAGTTCCGACCGAGCTGGATTGCAAAAACGAATGCATACGTTTCAGAGAGAATACACCATTCAAATGTTACTCGTTCAGCTTTGGGTAAAAGCATATTTCCGCTGCGATCATTAACCTTGAGCAGTAATGATTTATTCGTGTCATTTACACATTGCAGTTCACAAGCATCAACATTCAATTGCGAAATGTCTGATTTGGATCAAACACAATTGAAATTAAATATTCATTATGGTCACACCAACGAACGTGATTACTGGCTGTTTGCATGGAATCCATTCGATTTGAGTTGTCGCGACAAAGG
>JANSTV010113822.1:0-18663 GCA_027564135.1 Lestremia cinerea
GTGCCACCATCATTTTTGGCTCAACTGAATTCGCAGGCGAAACAACAAAAACCGGCTCCCGTCTACGTCATTTATCCGAATTATGCTCTGCCAGATTTGGGCTTTGTCAAGACCTATCAAAGCCAAGTGATATTATCGCCATTGGGATTGAAGGAGTCATTTCCGAAAAAACGTCGTCCAATGTCCGAGGCTGACATCGGCTCATTGAATAATCGCGAATACAAGCATATTATCGATTGGAAGTCACTGGCACCGTTGCTACCAAATGAATACAAAAAACTGCTGCAACACATTCCGGAAGTGTATGATGTGATCAAGGACCCGAAGATGTCGCAGAAGCCGATGTTCTGCATGAGTCCGCCAATACGCCGAAATCGTCCCACGTCTTGCGATTGTGCGAGTTACTTTTACACGAATTCAAGCTCGGGAGGTTCGGGAACGGGTTCTAGTCAGCAGCCGAGCTCCGGTTTCCGTGGCTCCTCCACAATGCTGACTGATTCCGAGTTCGAAATGGCTGTAAACAACAACAACCCCCTTCGAAATAATCGAGATGCAGACAATGCAACCGAACTCCCACCATCCGGTTACACGCGACGCGGCATTCTGCGACGTAGCCATTCATCAAAATCAAAACGCAACAGTTTGATCGATGGCAACAGTCCAGTGGCGGAGTACAATAAAAATGAGAAACGCTGCAGCTTGCAAGATCCATATTATGCACCGTCAGATGCGACACCGGTCATTCGGGAAGGTGACTCAGATCAACAGTATTATCGTGAACAAAGTGATGAATTCAATGCGAAACTGAATAAATTTGCGATGCAAATGAATGAATTTGCTGATTTTGCGGAATTCGCGAATCAATTGCAAGCCCATCAAACCAAAGAGAAATTCAATATTGAACAAAAGGAATACGACACCGATGCTCGTTTGCGCGTCGAACAATTCCTGAGCAGTGTACCAAAGTCTGAACTGAAATACTACGCTGAAATAGCCAATATCTTAGAGTCAATAGATAACATAGGTGATATTTATGATCGGAATAAATTAAGGAATGACGTCAGTCGAGCATTGGCCAGCCAGAAGAAGGTCTCATTCAACCGTGATATGAGTGTTACGCAGAACACCATTGTCACCTCACCGGGAACACAACACCACCACCACCACCACCACCATCAGCAGCAGCAGCAGCAACAGCAGCACCAGCACCAAATCGATAACAACAATCTGAATAATCATCGAAATTCTAAGGAATTCACGACACCACCAAATTCACCGAATATATCAATAGCTGGTGGACGCGGTTGTAGTCTTGAAAAACAACAGAAGTTGGCAAAGAAAACCAAACAAGATAAGATTCAGAGTAATCGCTTCAAGCGATTGCAAATCCAATGGGAACTACTCAGCAAGGACGCACATCAAATGGAAAAGGAACTTTTCGCAAAGGAAACACGCAGCGGCGGTACCACACCGACTGGAACAGCGTCCACTCCACGATCGAAGATACCGAGGCCAGTGAGCTATCCAGCGTCCAAGTGAGTATTGAATGTTGATTCACACAGCTTCCGAATCGAATCTAAACAACGATCAAATTTTGTCTCAGGCCCAGTTCGAATACCGCAACAACCAAAAACCTTCAATCACCTAGTCGTTTATTAACTCCCAAGAAGTATGGCATTGCCTCAACTACGGCGCCATTATCACGACCACGTACACCAAGCAAGCCGCATAATACACCAAAGAAAACGTCACCAACCACAAAGTAAGTCAATTATCGATTCAATGGATGGATCCGATTGCCGAAACCGCACCTTAACGCAACGGCCGCATGATGAATATTTCAATTCTTTCAGACTCGCAACACGAACAACGCCCACGTATTAGATTGAAGTTGATCTTCAATCGACACGAATCGCTAGCTGTGCATCCACGTTGTGTGCCATGCGGCTCGAGCCAATCATCAAGTAGTTGATCGATCATAATTCATGGGCGAATGGAGAAGCGGCTCTTCGAGCGGTGTCAAACTAAGGCTTCCTCTCCCTCTCTCCCCTTCCCATATGTTGAGGCGAGAACTGTCTGAGATTTTTGTAATTCGACTGATGATCATATATTTTTGTTTGTTTCCATTTGTTGTGCATTTGTTTTCATTTTATTCCAAAACAAATATGACTGAAAAGACGATTGTAGGTGGCCGCAACAGGCGACTTGCGGAATGCTCATTGATTGAGTTTTGGTTCGAATGGCTTTTGTATTTCTTTTTTCTCTCTTTCTTCTTCGTTGTTTTTTTTTTTAATATTATTATTCGAGTGGTTTTCTTCGCGGGCAGAGAGGAAAGCAAACGAAAAGTGATTTTGTTTTCGTTAAAGTGCCATAAACATTCGAATGGGAGCGGAAAGCATGAATCCGGGCAAGCAGAAATAACCAAAATGACGTAATTAATTACAAAAGTTCTCAGACAGACCCATTTGGAAAAATACCAAATGCTCTGATTAACCTCTTATTGATCATTGATTATGTTTACTTTCGATGATAGACGTTGTACAGTTAATCAATGATAAGATCAAATGAATGAAGATGATACAAATATTCATCAATAATTTATTATTACGATTATGGATTAATTATTGTAAACAATTTCTAAACGTTTAGTTAAATGGAAATTAAGAAATGCAAAGATAATTTACCAAAATCAAAGTTTTGAAGGAAAAAAAAATTACTGAAAATTTGAGAATGGGAATCCAATTAATCCAAATCCAAATCATCTTTATCTGCAAAAAAAAAATAACGGATAATTTTTTCTCGAATATATTCAGTTTGAAACGGAGGAGGAAAGGACGGAAAGAAGCCGCAAGGAAATGAGACGGTCTCGAGAGAGCCGTCGGGCGTTGAGAATTAATGAGATTTGATGGAAAGTTCGGTCTGCGGCGACGAGACATCGACCAGACAGTTCGAATCGAGCACGCGTCTGTGCGGCAACTCTTTTGAGTCCGCGGAGAGACGAATCGGCTCTAGACACCGATCGAACTCCCATCACAATCATGAGATAGTCAATTCAAGTGGAACTCATTGAATGGATCGGAACATGAAATATCACAAAACTGTAACTCTTTGAAGCAATCGCTGAATGCCTTCAAGTGATATTGCGGCATCCAATGGTATTAGTACAATTATATATTGATTGAGCATCAAAAGCAACAGCAATTCAGTTATTGTGAACGGAAGTGTGTGCCATCGCCTTTATTTATCGAAAAGTTATTGTTGAACTGGAACGAAAATAAAATGAAATGACATATTTTCAGCAGAAATTGAATCAAATTTGATTTCTCTTTCTTTTTGAAAAATATTTTTTTTGTGTTTTTTATTTTTTTTTTTATCGGTTAGAAGCGACGACTCTGCCTGCATTCACTGAAGAGGGAGTGTTGTGCTGGAGCGCGGAGGAAACTGTCATTTCAGTGAATGTGTGAAGGCCATTCAGAGTTCATGAGATGAGATGTTGCTGCTTTTGAATGTCTATTGTGAGTGAGTGATATGTCAAACGGCAAAATTTCTAAAAAGTCATCTCGTCACGCTGGTTGTCATATTTTCAACATGATTCGTTTCATTTACGGCCGTTTGGCATCAATCGAAATGCGAAATGAAATCCGATTGCGATCAGGAAATCCAGTGTATTGATGCATATTATCATTATTATATCTTGTTAGTGTCGTAAGGCTACATTGATTATATATTATTTGCTATAATTTTATATGAAATGAAACAAATGACAAACACATTTATTAAATGAACGAAACAATCAAATGCTTTATATTGCGCTTAAAATTCTATTAAAAACAATTTAAATAAATATCTATTGGGTTTTGTTGCTCGAATCCATGCCACTAGTGTCGATTCATTTTCTCAGTTTTCCATTCGATTTCGGTTGATCATTAGTGGCCGGGGCATGGGGAGCGACGTGAGATTCGCGCAACAGAAATTATTTAAGAGCTCGCGACCAGAGGAATTCTCGTTGCTATTGCCAATGGTTGAAATGCCAGTCCTAACAAGAACATTATTCTGTTGTTGTTGTTGTTCCATTCCGTTCGGATCGTCAACCATTTTTGCGGTGATTCATCACTTCATTGGAGCAGTTCAACCGTTCGCAATGAGAATGAAAATTCATTCTGTAAAAAATTAGCGGAACCATGTGAACGATTTTTCTTATATTTTTTTCTTTGTTATTTTCGCCCTTTAATTTATCGTCATCGTTGCCATTTACGAATAGGAGAATCATGCCTTGCAGCATTTATTTTTGTCTGGACAAAATGCTCGTTAAATGCTGACTGCGTGAAGCCATCATCTGTGGAACATATGTTTTTATTGCTTGCCATCAGCTACTCACCCATATTCATTCAACACAATGCGATTGCAACCAATCATGGAATAATAAACGGCATGACAAGTTTTTGAAAATGAAATACCAAATAAAATGAGTATTCAAAAGACGAAATGAATTACAATAAAGGAGAAACCATTCAAACTAATAATAAAAAAAAAATTCCTTTAATTTCCGTTCAGTTTCGTTTGGACCTTTTTCGTTTTGAAATATTTTCGAATGATGTTTTTTCGAAACCATTTTTACTCAATAAATGTCATGAGTTAATTTCATTTGAGATTTTCATTCTTTGACTTGGCATATGCCAATTTTGACAGGTTCATTTGGTAAGTGACTGATGCCATGGATATTTGACGAGGCCAGTAAGCTCTGAAGAATCTTGGTTAGCCAATTCGAACGTGCGATCGACCCTTGCTGCTGGTGGCATCACTGGATCATCTTCAATATTGAAGCCATTGAAAAACCAAACTATCTGAATTTGCGAAATAAAAACGATTTTATTTTTCGAAAAAAAAGAGAAAAAAATGGAAAATTAAATTTATATCAAATCGATTTTGCACAAAATCAATGCATCCTGTAACAGCTCCCGCGAATGATCAATTTGTTCATTTGAACTGGTGGAAGAAAACGAATCAATGAAATGTTCCGAAGAAAATGGTCAAAAGAGTGAAAAAGGACGCAAATCAACTAAAATTTCGGTTGATGCCAAACGACGCGACCCTGTAAGCATCCAGATGCTAGTAACGGTTGAATTGGGCTGAATCTCGTGCTGACCACAATGTCCGAATGGCATTTGAAGTATTTCAATTCAGTCAATTTGTGTGTGTTTTCCGGCTGATAGGCTAATGCCTTTGGCAGTTCCAAGCAATCGTCCGAAAACGACAGAAGACGAAAACCGAAGCCATACGGTGAACATATCAAACGGCCATCCGATGAGAAGCACTCCTCTTTGATTAAGCCTTTGCCCTTGTTCGGTTGCTCGATCGAGTACAACATCCGTCGAACGTTTTGCGGTATTGATATTCGAATGTGCGGAAAGTACATGTATCGATAGCTATTCGTCCCGGACGCTGGTGACGGACTGGTTTGCAGTCTGATTGGCAGTGCAGATTGTTGCGATAATACTCCACTGCTGATGCCGTACACGTTCGTGTTGCTAAATGCTCCGGTGCCGCCGGTACTGTTGCGACGACGGTTGCCCAACATACGATCTCTCACAGTGACTTCAGCTGCCCAGATATCTGGATGACTGGGCCCATTCGCTGGTGTTGGATTTTCTGTTGAAGTATTCGTGCTGTTTCCTGATTGTGTTGTTGTTGTGGACGCCGCCGCCGCCGTCGTATTTGTCGTTGTTGTCGTCGTCGTCGCTGCTGCTGCTGTATTCGCCGAGGTTGTCTGATCATCATTCACCTCTTCGATATTCTGCAGTCCGTTCGCCATGTGATTCACCTTCCGATGCTCGGACCCTTCCTCGGCCTCGTCTCTGTCATCATCGTCGCTGAATTCACGATACTGAATGTCGTGCACTGTTGTATACTCGGTGCTCTCATCGTAGCTTATGTTTCGACTCAATGCACACCACCCTTGCGGGTGAATCTGAAATAGTTATCAATTAATGTCAATGTAATCAATTGGGAATGCACTCCATTCGACACGAACCTGCAACGAACTAATCACTTCGGCATCATTTGGAAAATCACTGACTAGTTCAACGCGATTTTTGCGCATTGACTTTGAGAAAACATGATCGAATTTAGCTGCATTCGGAATGAACTGTCGGCCTAATTGCATCAATCGATAGACATTTGGCTGTTTGTATGTTTGTGTTGGAAACGATTCGATTAGTTTGGTAGGCCCATTGTTGCTAGTTGATCGGAGAGGGGGCACTCACCTTGAATCCATTCAAATCTTTCGCTAAAGTTGCTAAATCTAAGTTGTGAATGATGATCAAATAACCGCCCGTGGTGCAAATGACCAATTGGTTGGCATCCGGAGACACCCGGCATCGCATCAAGCCAGGAGTGTGAAATACTTTTTGATAGACGAAGCCCTGCTCGGTGTGCGAATTGATGTCCCAAGTGAATATGCTGCCATCGAAACCGGAGGTGACCAGAAGGCGCTCCTTAATGGAATATTCGATGTTCTTCACCCAATTCAGATGTCCATACAGGCTGCGTATTTTCGTTTTGAGATTTCTCGTATCCCAAATTGCGACTGTTGAATCATCCGAACATGTCGCGAACATCGTATTGCTCAAGAACCTGTCAAATGATTATTTTTTTTTCGTTTTGAGAAAAGTCATTGAATTAGCCTTGAAATCAATTGACTGAGTGGCGACAGTCGAAAAGTCCCTCTTACTTGACACAATTCACTGAATCCGAATGAGCATTTTTCACAGCCTTTGTTTGCCGATTTGTGATTGGATCGAACAAGACGATTGCTTTTTTCTCACAAGCAGCTATGAGCAGTGATCTGGAAAAGAAAAATCAATTGATTGTGACATCATCGCCGGAATGCAAAGCGGATGTCCTTGGAAATGACTTGATTGTGAAGATTTTGGTTTGTCCCCACTGAACACAATGACATTTCCGGATTCCAGATCGAATGCTGGTGATCTTACCCATCTGGCGAGAATTCCAAGTTATAAACGCCACCATATTCCGTCCCTCCATCCGCATTGCTATTCCAACAACTGTACGGTTCAAATGCTGTGTAAATGGAATTGTAGATGCTATCCTCGATGCCTGTTCTCAGCTTTGAACCACGTTCACGATCTCGCAAGAATGTAAACAAGCCCATGATGATCCGCAACTAAACGTTCACCATGTACTACCGTTTTCTTCTCACGTACTCGTCGCAGACAAGCCAATTTGCTCTCAAACAGAAATAATATGCAAGAAAATTAAGAAATTCTTTTCCAAAAGATACTCATTCACACAAAATTATTGCTTTTCTGCTTTTTTCTAATTTTCTTTTCGATTCAACTTTTCCAGTGTGTGCAGCAGCAACAATAAAGGTCAGAAACGTTATGACATGACGTTTCAACGAAAAATAAAGGCACATATATGTATACATGGCCTGGGATATATATACGTTATGTTTTCAATGATTCTGTCAAATTGGAATTGACGTGAAGTTGACTGCGTTTTGAGGACGACGAGGACGACGATGAATTTGGCGGTCATTTGAATGGGACTTTCGAAACATTCTGTCGCATCCATCAATCATGTTGGCAGGTTGGCCGATAAGTTGAATGAAGCCGAATGCTGGATCGTCAATTTGATTCGTAATGCACGGGAGAAGAATCAAGTGCAATGTGGTGATTGGGGAAAATTTTAAATCCTTTTCGTGGGGCCCATTCTTTTCGACCAAATCTTTCAAATTGTTCCGTTCCAAAAAAACAAAACTCGAAAACAATTCGAAATTTTCAATCTTTTGTTCGAAATTTATTCGATCTGTCAAACGGTTTTAATAAAATTTAAATTATGATCTAACTATTTTTAATATTGAACATGGCGGTGGGGATAGCGTAGGCAAGACTCATTTCTGGAGCCAAACCACATTTAATCCTGGATTGGTTGATCCCTAGGTGGTGGCATTTCTTCCTGCAAAAAAAAATTGAGAATGTATGGTTGCGTAAGCAATTTGGAATTGAATCTCGAAGTGCTTACGGCAGCAATCTGCTCAGCCAGGCGACTGGTCCATTTGCTGTGAAACCTCAAATTTGAAGCTTTGAGGTCCATGAGGAATTCGGCTCTATTGCCAGGCGAAAGCTGGTCGTATTCAGCTTTTCCCATAATTTTCGAATATGCCCAATTTTTCAACTGATTTTGCACCTGATGGCTGAATTCGTCTTGCGGACCCAGTTCAATTTTTTTTCGTTTTGTGCCTATTCGAAATGCACTCGGTGGCAATTTAAATGGAAACAAAACTATAGCTGTAGCGTTGATTCTGCCTTGTTCGTTTTATTCAGAGGGCAAAAATCAACACTCTTTGATCGAACATTCGCTCTGGACGGTCAGCTTGAAGATGGCCGTACATTCGCATTGCGTTCAAAGATACTCGAATTGATTTCTTTTTCAGAAACAACGCTACTCGTATAAAATCGACCCTGCCCACAAAGCTTAAAGCGAGTTACTACTGACTTCAGTACTGACCCATTCTTGATCTCCAACTGTTGAACCATTCAATATCTGGACAATTACAATAAACACATATTCAAGTGATTAAAATGAAACACTAATCTACAATCAATTTTGAGTTACGAAAGCGTAGCTTACCGGTGTCAATCGCTTCGTTTGATGTTGTAGAACTGTCGTTAGGATTTGGCCGGTGAGGCAAGGAAACGAAATGACCTCCTGATGCCGAACCGGTGTAAGCATTTGGTACACCGACTTTGTTGTATTGAGTCGAATTACCGAGACCACCTGGTCCGGGGTCGGATAAACGTCCTCCGACATTGAAACAACTACGCTCGCTTGGTTCAGCGGGTGGATTGGATGCTGATCCGAAATCAGCGTTCCCCAGAGGCTTATTATTCATTTCGAAAACAGCTATGAACAGCGGTTGGAAGCGATGCGAGTTTGTGTGATTGAATTTGACAGATGTCAAGCGAGTTTCTTTTCCCAAAAAATTGATCGAATTCAGTGAAGTTGATTATCACATGACGTTTCAACGACAAATAAAGGCACAAATATGTATACATGACCTGGGATATACGTTATGTTTTCAATGATTCTGAATTTTGAACTGTCAAATTGGAATTGAGGTGAAGTTGGCTGCGTTATGAGAACGACGACGACAAATTTGGCGGTCATTTGAATGAGATTCCCCTTCAAACGCATTGCAGTGTTGTGTGTTTTGATTGCAGTTTCGGGAAGAGGACAGGGGTCCTTTCAAAGAGGGTTCACAAAGATTGTCTTGCTCTCAGTGTTCTTTCAAAAAAATTTACCTTTTTCAATCTCTGGTACTTACGTTGGCCTGTGCGTCCGGATCTTCGTTGACAGCTCGATTTATGTTTCCAAATACTTGCCTCGAATTGATCTCAGAATTCTCAGTACACATCAACAAACCAAACTACCAAAACTCCCAGAAAGACAGTGCTCATTCGAAACGGCTCCAAATCAAAACAAACAAAAACAACCAGGCCATCGTGGAACGCTCTGTGCCGCTGTGCGTGTGTTCAAATGTTGATATAAAAGGTTCATATGCATACACGTAATGAATGATTTATTCTAATTATTATTGAATTATAAAGAAATATTTATTGTGAATTTTTGTTGTTGTCGAATGTCGGCTTCGTGTTTTCCGGATGCTCGGTCAATGCATCGCTGTGCTCCGGTTGATGTGCAAACAGGACAAAATCAAATCACAAGAACATCAATAAAATGAGACAAACTACAAAGACAGGGACACTTTGTTGTTGTTTTTCTTCTTCTTGTTGTACTTGCTCTTGGTCTTGTTGCTACTGTTTTATTTTGAGTCATTTTATTTGCTCCAAGTTTGATTTCCAAGAGTCTGCCGACCCGAATGACAATGTCCGCTCATTTGACGGCTTTCACATAGCTGCTCGAGAATGAACGGGCTCATCTTGAATTCTTGCATTTTCATTTGCTTTTGTTTTTTGCTTTTTTTGTTTATTATTTTGTTTTTTTTTTCTCGTTTATAATATCAATCATATAAAATCAATGTAATATGTATTTATTACACATGGTGTGTTGCGGGGGAGACAATAAAATGACTGGGTGTATTTTATGGTTCGTCGTAGAATTTCTTTTTCATCTTCATTCGCAAAGTTGCATTCAAATCTCTTTCCTTCAAAAAAAAACCCATCGGCCCTCAATTGATTGCGATTTGGTTTCATCTTGCATCTTCAATCGATTCGTCACAATAATCAAACCTACTTCGGTCTTCGGACTTCGTCTGTGGATCTAGCGCAAAATTTTTGGTTTCATCATTTTAATAGTGCTCTTGTGTCAGTGCGAGCTTCTCATTAGCTTGACCATTGTTTTCTCCCGAACGGGTTTCATCTGAACCCATTTAAACGTTTTAAAAATATTAGCTATTTTTTTTAATTACTTTAGTCATTTCATCATCATCATTAATTCAGTATGTATACTTAGGTACGTTTTATCCTTATATCACATAAAATATTACACCAAAATATGTGTAGAATCATTATTTTTTTTTTTTATTCATTTTATTTATTTATGGTTTCTTTGAAAGTTCACCTCAAATCGGGTAGTTTTTAAAAAGTTCTGCATGTATTTTGAAATTGGGTTTGTAGTTGTATGGCATGCGATTTGATATTATTACAAATGGAAAACATTTCATTTAATTTTTTTTGTTTTATTTTACTTTTCTCAATAAACCTCTGGTTTTGAGGTGTTTCATCAATCTGTGATTTATTTATTCAATTAAATTAAATTGAAATTTCAGCTGAATCAAATTCTTAAGGTCGAAATAGTACAATTTTTTGACAAAAATGATCAAATTCAGACCGCCAATTTTGGCTAAGTCGTTCAAGGGATCAAAATTGTTTTTATTTTCGAAAATTTGGCGAAACTCTCGCTTGGAAAACGAAATAAGAATAAAGACAGAATCGATGAAACTCTTCAAATTGACGCTTTTTCTATCATTGAATACGTGATATTTTATTTGAAATATAATAATGATTTACAAATACAAATATGTCTTATTTTTTTTTTACTTTTTGTAATATTTTCTTTAATGGTTTTTCGTTTAAAATTTTATTGTATTAAATAAGAAATAGGTGTATGGCTTTAACCAAACGACTATAGATAATTTGGCGTTTTATGAAACCGTTGATTGCGATAATTTTTCCTCATGTTTTTCCACTTTTCCTCTTTCTTTTATAATATGTAACATGGTTTTTGTTCATTTATTTCCTTTCAAATATAAATAAACGTACCTTACAATTGATTATTTAATGGTGTGGTTTTTTTGTGTTCTTTTTTGTCAGTTTTATCTTCTTCTCCGTTTTTCTTACAAAAAATATAACTCATCATTATTTCTTTAAATCAGTATATTTGTTTCACTTTACCGCTACATTCAAAATGTTTTTCGAAATCGTTTTCGGTTTTTTCCTTTTCTCAATTTACTTTTCTTTTTTCCCCGCTCGATTAATAGTTTCAATTTTCATTTTCTATCGTTTATTTTTTGTTCATTCATTTTTTGTTTTTTCTTAAAAAAGGTCAATTCATTGTTGTTTATAAATAGCACATGATTTTACTTTATTTTCATTTTATTTAAGCTCTTTTGATTCATTCATTCATTGAAATGAACAAGGTCTTCGAAATCATCCGATTTTGACAAAAAATTCAAATGTCGAATGAAAATAAATTGACTCAAAATTGAATGAATGGAAATGAAAATTGATTTGAGTCCAATTGTTCGACATTGTTGGGCAAAGTGGAAAAAAGGAAGAAAATCCTGAATTTTGACAACAAATTGTTGTCGCTCTTCTCCGACCTACAGCGTTTGGTATTCTCTTTGGCCCATCTATCACAATTTGCGACGGTATCTCTTCATACTTGGTCAATGTGCTTCTGCGAAAAGAGCGATAGACCTCGTGAATTGTCAACAAGATGTCTCAGACTGGGACTGTTTTCGTGCGACGGACTACGTTCGAAGAGAAAAATGAGTGACGCTCCACAATTTTGTTCCGACAGAAAATAAATGGAAATTTTCCGCGATTTGCCTCAATGTTTTCTTTTCATCTCTTTTTTCCATCAGTTGTAGTTGACTTAATTCTAAAACGTTTTATGAATAAATTTACTATTATTTAAAGCACCAAATATGAATGGTAAATTCGGATGTGATTGAAGACTAGCTACATTCCTGAGTGGTGGATTAACGGATTTGAAACGGGTTACAACTATGAGAGGGAGCGAACGGGGCGTATTTTGGTGGAACAGCGAAAACAAACGTTTAATGAACGATTATTACATAGCCAATAGTTTGGTTTCGAATTATTTTCAAAACCATATTGTTTGGTTCTTGGTCCATACCCATTGCGGTGGTCGGATTAACAACGCATGCAACCCAATTGGAAAACAAACAGAACCGGCTCCCTTTGGAGCGTTTTGGCTGCTTTGGCTCCTGTAGTCAGTTGTCGAAATACCGCTTGAATGGCGCTCGCCTGCTTTTTGAGAAGGATCTCCTCTCGAATGAGCCGAAAATGCCTTTGCGCGACCCGTTTTCTGTCGTGAAATGACTGATCAAGCGATCAATTCGCGAGAGACCGAAGACTAGGAAGCAATTACGTGTCTCGGCCAATAACTGTTGATCAATTCTAATTTCATTTCAACGCCGAACGCATTTGCTTCTTCAATTTTATTTGATTCATTTGTTTCTTCTTTTTTTCTGTTTTCTCCTTTCGTTTGTTGTTTTATTCGTAATTGATGTCGCTTTCTAAATCACAATGTCGATTTACAAAAATTCATAATTCATAAATGTTACTCGAGCTTCATCCACTCATTTTTTTTCGTCAATTTTTTTAAAATTATTTTTTCTCCTAAAAAAATCAATTCAATTCGTTTGTGGACTATTTCCACATTCTTGTTGCTGTTGCTGGCTTCATTTTTCTTTATCAGTTTCATGTTGTTTTTAAAAATTAATTTATTCAAGTTAATTTAGAAATTCAAAGGCACCAAAAATTTAATCATAAAATATTAAAGGTTTTTTCATTTTTTTTTTTAATCAACCTTAATGTGTTTCTATTTGGTTTTTGTTTTTTTTTTTGTTTTTGCTGGATTTTGTGTATCCGTTGTTTCTTGTTTTTCATGCTTGGGCAAATGTTTTAAATTTGAAGGAAGAATGACTCTTGCGGTTGAAGCTTATTGACACACATTGTCGCTGACTTGGCTCCGTTTCGGAGTTGATGGCGAATGTGCTTTCAACCAAATTGCAATATATTTTGTAAACTCAAAATCAGAGAGGTTTAGAGAGAAAGAGAGACAATGACTGAGAGAAGGAGTGAGAGAAAACAAACAAGAGATGCAATTAAAATTTCTTAAATGATTGTCATCATTCGATAATTATTGCGACTAATTTTACGGATGGGGATTGTGTTGGTTGTTGCTGGCAACCGAATGCCGTCTGTGTAAGTTTGCCCACAAAATGGCAACAATGTCGATTCTGCATCGTTGGAATTTGTCGGTTTGTAAGCAAAATTAGGAATATGCTTTTCGAACAATCGAGAATTTATCCAACGTAAAATCTTTGAGTCAAACCAATCAAATACCCATCGGATTTAACCCAGACGGAATTTCGTTTGCAAAACGATGAAAAACAAGAAACAAACGAAACAAGTGGAAACTTCGACTTGACAAATAAATTGAAATTCAAACGAATTATTCATTATCAGCGGAATCTATTCATTTCATTTGCGTCGACAACAGTCGGATGCTCTCACATTGAGATTTCGTCAAGAGACCAATTCATTGTTCCTCTCATTCAGCCAAATGCTGTGCGGAAATACCGAAATAATCATCGTATTTGGACACAAATCATTTTTTTAGTAAGTAAATTTTACGCAATTTCGTTTTAGCTACAGTAATATATCAATGATAGAAATCATCACAAATCATATTTTTCTTGTAATTTATTTAATAAAAAAATCATAGTTGCAAAATAAAACAGAAAACAATTTCATTTATGGCACCCGTAAAGACAATCAGATCCGTAAACCGTTCACCTGTTCGCCTGTGCGTCCTCTTTGGCACACCTCTTCTCAGCGTGACGCTCATCTACGGAACATTGTGTGTGTGTGTGTGTGTGTGTGTTTTTTTTAATAAATATATATAAAAAGCTATTCCTCGAAAGTTATCTTAAAATATGAATAATGCTTACAAAAGAAAATAACAAATGATTCATGGCGTTTGTCTCTTCAACTGGAAGGTGCTGAAGAGGGACCGTTTTTTTCTTCTCATTTTTACATTGAATTGAAGAATTCAACGAAAACAAAACTCACAATGCTGGCAGCGCATCGAGACGTCCGTAAGCCTTTGCTTTGCGAGCTCAACGATCGATCTTTCACGGGGGCCGGGATCGATTAGCACTGAAGCGACCCTCTTCGCTCATGAACATCTAAGCTCGATGAGATTATGGCAAAAAGTTATGACTCGACATTTTGGAATCTCTTTAGCTCTTCCTTAATTCAACGGGAGAAGCAATTCATAAAAATTTCTTAATAAATCAGAAGGAAAATAAAGAAAAAAAAATAATAAATATGTCATAATCATTCGAATTAACGCTTCCCTCTCTCTCACTTCATTGAACACGTCTGTTGACATATAAAAATCACAAGAAATTATGTTGATTGAATCAGCAAAACTGAAATATCTACCGATAATTTAAATAATAACAATTATTTTAATATTTGACTCAAAATTAGGCGATGCGCCTAGAAATGCAAACTATAATTGACAATTCTGAGGAAAAATATTCAGATTCAGCATTTTTGAAATAATCAAATTCGTGATTTGTTGTTTCTTGTTCGGTTTGTTTGTTGTGTTTCGCAGTAGATGCGGCTATGACTTTTGCAGTTTGAATATCTAAATTGGTTTTGGTTTACAGTTAATTACATTTACAGAATGGTTGTGTGTGTTTAATTTTTTTTTTGTATTTTTTTAAATATTTTTTAATTTTTTTTTTCTGTTTCTTTGCGCGTTTCCAACAACAGATACCATCGTCGCTGTGTCTTCTACACTCAGGATGGTGTCTCTGTGTTTTATTTTTGCTGTTGCTGCTGCTGCTGCTGCTGCTGCTGCTGAGTCAATAGCAGTGCCCAGATGAGTTTGATCAAGAATAGATGTGAATTTCAGTGTTTTAAAAATCTTTCGGGATGCTTGGCCCGTAAGTGCGATCGTAGCGTGTCTATTCGACTATAAGTTGCTGGACAGTAGGGACACATTGACCGTTGGGCGGTGTGCGAATGGTAGTGATGCCATCGATTTGTAACCTCTTTGCCGCAAGACCGACACCGCCACATAGTGCCTGGGTCGCGTGATGGTGTGAACATATTGTGATAGGACATCGCATGGTGATTACTAATATTCGTTGCTGTTGCTGTTCCACTTCCACGATGCAATTGGTGATCATGATGATGTTGATAAGCGGCTGATTCATGTGATGTCGGCGTTAATGGTCCCCCCGGCCCTGCAACCAACAAACACACCAAAAGGGCAAAATGTGATGAGCCCGAAATATTTTTGATTTTTTTTATGATTTTTTTTTTAAATTTTTGATAATTTTTTTTCTTATGAGATTTCATATTTTGGAGAAGAAGTAGAAGAAGAAGAAGAAGAAGAAGAAGCAGAGACAGAAAAATAAATGGAGAATATTTGTTGGTGATTGTGTTTTCAATAAAAAAAAGTTGTTTTTCATGTTTGTTGTTGTTGTTGTTTTTTTTTTTTTTGGTTCAACGAAACTTGGTAACGGTTTTGTATTTTCAAGTAGATTTCAAGAATTGAACAAAAGAAAAATTGTTTTTTTTTTCGATTTCTTTCAATTGTATTGCGTTTAAGGTATTCAAAAGTGATATACAACATTAGCAAGGTTTTGCTGGCGCATGGAATACATTTGTCCAGTGTTACATTCAAATTAGACTTCCTTTGTCGATTCAGAACATTTTCGTGGAAATTCAGAAATGTTTTTTTTTTACACAAAAAACACAAACACATAGAAATCAAATTCGAATAAAATCAATTCAAATGGAGGAAAAACCAAATGATAAAAACGAAAAAATTATTGGAGAAATTGGAAATGGCACAATGAATTTTATTACGAACAGAGGAATATGTAGGGTTTAGACAAGTATGTAGTTGCGGAATGAAAACTGAAGAAAAATGGAGAAAACATCGAGAAACAAACGATGAAAAATGTAAAAAAAATGTTAGGAAAATAAGACAAAAATGTAAACTGGATAAATATATAAGTCCATCGCCTTCATTGAATCATGGCAGAGCATCAAAAATACATCAAAAAGCGTTCGATCAGGCAAGTATATTTTAAGAAAAAGTAGGCAAAAATGTAGAGATAAAAACGAAGATAAAAAACATGTTCTCGTCTTTTTTTCTGATTCAAAAAGAAAACAAACAAATCAATTTTAATTCTAAATTGAAAGAAATTGTGATTTTTTTCTCTTCTTTTTTTGAAAATTAACGGAAATTTATCGAAAAAAAAGAAAAAAAAAGAAAAATGAAAATTCACAATCCTTCAGTGGGAATCGGAGGCAAAATAACGATCAAATCAGATGTGAAATGATTTGCGAAATCCTTAAATTCAAACATAATCATTATTCAGAAACAAAAAATCAAAATCAAAATCAAAATCGAAATCAAGAGATTGGTCAATTGAAACACACAATTGTATCCATCACCGACGAAAATATCGTCACTTTCACTTTGATTTGTCCCATTCCATGATCGCGACAAGGGACTAAAGCCAAAGAAAGATTTTTAGATGAAAAATGACGAACAAAATCCGAAATCAATTTCGTGCCATTGTCGAAAGCAAAAATAGATCTTCTCGACTCGGACTCAGTTGGTTCGCTTCGACAATTCAGTGTGAATTCATCGAGGCCTTGTTTCTGTCGTTGTTCCGAAGCATTCAACAAATCGCATCTGTTTTCGCAATACCAAGAAGAAGATAGAGATGAAGAAGAATGTGTGTGTGTGAAGAAGAAGAAGGGAAAATAATAAAGCGGGGCCGAGGGGTCCGATTGCAAACTGTCCGTGGATTGAATCATTTCGATTAAATCTATTCGATTGTTTTCTCTCGATTTCACTTTTGATCAAATTCCATCTGAATTTGATCAACAACAATGTATCGGTGCGTGTCTGTGTGTGAATTTCGTTAGCTATTTGTTTGTCCTCGCCTAAGCTGACACTTTCTTTGAATGAATTGAATCGACAATTTTTTTTTCTTTTTTTGGCTTCTTTTTCTCGTTAAATTTTTCTTTTTCTTTTTCTTTTTTTTCTATTTTTGACATTCAATGATAAACTGATTGTTTTGATTGTTTTGATTGATTTGATTATCCAAGAAACAATGAATGCACAGTGGAGTGAAACACAAACATTGCTTGGACTAGGCTAATTGTCGCTGAGAGTTTTGGGGTCCGGTGTTGTTGTTGGTCGGTCAAGTTGGATTCGGTTGTGTGTGTGATCTGCGTTGAATGCATTCGATTTGATTATTTTCGATTTGGCGGAAATTGGTAGTGATTGCGTGATTTGTTCTATTCTATTGAGGGGTAGCTTGGCTTGCACTTACATTCGTACAGCATGAATTCGATAGTATTTTTCATATCAGTTATTGCGAGGTTGAAACACAAACAGTGGAAGAGAGATAAAAAAAACGAAAAGACAGAATTATTAATTAAAACAAATTTATTTGAAAGAATCTTGTTTTTTTTTTCACTGAATCTGAATGAATAATTATGAAAATAGTTATACTTGCAAGCAAAATACAAACCATCAGGCAAAATTCAGATGATAAACTAATTATTTCAACATTCTAGTTAGACATTTCGTTTTTGGCATGTGAACTCTCAACTGAATTGAACATCACTTTGCACAGCAGCACCAAACAACAACACGAGAAGAACTGTAACATTTCTCAAGATGCCCCCTCACGGCCATTCGCCCGAGACTCCTGACCGGAACTACAATATTCATGACGATTGGGCGAGTGCGTGTGTGTCTGTGCTTATGTTATCGTCGTGCCTGACCTGCCGCTAGGCCATCTACCATTAGCACTCCCCTCCCATTGAGCATAATTCTCAATGGCTTTTCCTTCGTTCCCCCATACAATTTACAGGACATGAAGGATCCAAAGTAAAACCATCAATTCCACACACAAAAGATGACACCAAAATGCTTCGGTCGGCTTTGGTGTTCGGACGCCTCAAAGATGGAATGCAAAAAGCTTCATAGATCCTCTCCGCAAACAGGAACGAGAACGAGAACGAGAGCAAGAGCAAGGGCAAGAGCGAGAGCGAATACGAACAAACCAAAAACACGAGAAAGAGAAAAGAAGAGGAACGAAAAACAAACGATGAAATGAATGAAGGAATCAAATTGAATACGAAACGAAACGCAAAACATAAACGGGAAAAACTAAAAAAGAAAAACAAAAAAAAAAACAAAAAAAAAACTCGAAACAAAACAACGCTGAATCGTTTGCAATTTACAACGAAATTGTTTTGTGCGGTTTCGGTTACGGTTTGGTCGGCAATGCAATATCCGAAACTGTGGTAAAGCATTGGACAA
>JANSTV010113933.1:0-18635 GCA_027564135.1 Lestremia cinerea
AAAAGTGTTGTTTGGAAACGCTAGCAAACAACCGAACCGACGAAACTCCGACTAGATTGAGATAATGCATTAGACCAGTGCGGGATTTTAAATGCAATTTTCCACATCATCAATTAAACGCGAACGAGTATTCTCCACCCATTTGCCAATTCCCAGCCGGAATGAGCGATGCTTTGCCTGAACGGTTTTGGTATGAGTTTTCACATCGAACATCTTTTGACCTTCCTTCCCTCTCCTCTCGTTCTCCCCTCAGGCTCTATCGTCTTGGTGAGGCGATTCTTCAATGCGACTCCCTTCGCCCAAAGCAAAATTGAATGAAAGGCGATTCAATTGAAAATTAAACAAAATCCAAGCAAATTTGAAAGCTTACGATGATCGATTTAATTCCTGTCGAAAAATTGTTCGAAACAAAGTGAGGATTTTGCGCTATTCGCCCATTCTCCGCAATAATAGCAAGAGACGAAGACTCTCGCGCACGTTATCGAAATGAACGATAGCTGAATCGCATGCAGTTTTCAACAAATAAATTTTAATCGTAAATTACAATCAAATGAATTTTGTTTTTCATTTTGACGATGCTGATGTTGATTTTTGGTGCAAAAGTTTTCACGGCAGACCAATTGAGATAACGAAGAGCTGATGAATGAGATTTTTTGTTGCGAAATTCATCATAAATTTTCACCGAATTGGATGGAGTTTACCCGTTGATGAATTTCATTTGAAATTTTTGCCCATTCAATTGTATACCGTAACTGTCGACTCGCATGGGATGAACCGAAGGCCAATTCGAATACCTTCGAATACCTCACCTGCAACAGACACCGTCGACAATCAAACTAACGACCATCCCAAACTCATTCGACAAACGAAGTGAATGAACTTTCGTAAGCCCTTTCAAAAGAAAATGAACCTCAACATCAAATCACAGCATAATTTCGATGGCATTTCATGAGTTCAACTTGATGCAAAGGTACATTAATTGGCAACTCTGACGTAGTTATGTGCGAATGAGCAGGTGTTCGGAATGGTTCGAAGATGGGTTGCCGTTATGATCAATGGACAGGAAACATCGTGAAGTTGTGAATGGCACCGATCCGCTTACGGAGAAAATCCGACTTGCACTACCGTTAATGGCAGACTGACATCATTGCTTTTCCGACGATGTGACCTGACCATTTGGAGTTCCGCTGAATTTTCGATATTTTCACATCGAATGATTTGAATGGCGCATTTCGGTGCAACTTGCTTTGATTTTGATAAATGCCAATGTTTTAATGCACTTCAGATCGAGTTGATTGTTGAATTGAAATTAAATTAAACATTGAAAATGTCAGCATCTTTCTGTCGGCTCCATCAAAATGATGGAAGTACGGTAGTTGCGTAGAATCGATGATGGGAAAGTGCATTAGTTTAATTACATTACGGCTGATTGTTTGATGGGCCAACATACATGTTTGGCCTAATTATTTTGAAGTGATGGCTCGAATGGAACTGGTTTTCACTAAAATAGCACTAGCGGTTCTTGTGTGTTCTTCTCGCGAAAGCGCAACACCGTCATTCGTTCGAAGGACTTTGCGAGACAAACTACTCAATCGAAGAGCTCATAAAAAAATCACGTCTCAAATTCCGTCGAAAAACAACCTCAGCTAATAACAGACGAGTTTCCGTCCAAAAAGAGGAGTGACAACGAAGCGGAAATTCAATTTTAAATAACGGGGTATTCATGCCATATGCATTTGTTCTATTATTTTCAGTGGCCAAAGCGAAAATCCTGGCAAACAATGAGCTGTTTTTCAAGAGTGGCAGCGACATCAACTTGACATGCGTGTCATTGCAGGCAACCCAACCGCCGTCATACATCTATTGGTACAAAGACGGCTATCTGATCAATTATTCGCAGCGAGGTGGAATCAACGTGCTGACAGAACGACAGACTCGTACCAGTACGTTGGTCATATCGCGAGCGGTGCCACCGGATTCCGGAAATTACACATGCTTTCCCAGCAATTCAAGTGAGTGCATTTCGATATATTTTTCATCAATTCCTTCTTTCTTTCCTCTGTCAGTTTTTGAATTTTTCCCGATCGATTGGCTGTCTGTCGTTCATTTGGAAATTTTCCATTTTCGAATAGAAAAGCATCTGGCTGAATTCCCGCCAGCCAAAAATTAACACCCGCGGATGATTGACGTGACACATTATCGGCGCTCGATGACAAAATTGAAAAGGCACAAACACACACACATACACTCACACACAAACACACACAAATAGCCCAATTTTTATCGCTTGCTTTTGTTCGGAAAAAGCGAATTGTTGAAGTGAAGAGAGAAACGACCGTGCAATATCGACGTCCAATCAGTTGGTGGAGAGCGTAATTGCGAATCATCACCGCAGAATGCATTTTTCGCCATTTCGACGGCATTGTTCGGCGGAAGCCAATTCAACGAAATGACCAGCATTCGAATTGAATGGTCGTGGATTTTGTGGTTCTTGAATTGCTTTTTGGGATTTTGTTGCGGACAATTGATGATTTTTCGATGCGGAAATCCCTTTCAATGAACCTCATTCACATGATTCTCCCAATGCGCCTCGACCAAAACGACCCTCTAGGGTTGGAAATTTTAATGAGTTCTGGTCAATTTCGATTCATCGCCGATTTTACAGAACCATTCGCAATGCCTCAACCACGAAATTCCGGTCATTTCATCACAATCACCCATCCAATGAATCAGCATCGAAGAAAATAATTAACAAAATTAAATAACAATTTAGAAATCGCGATTCCAATGGCAATTTCCATTCCAGTTCGGTAATCATGTAATGACCACATGGCACGATATCCCCAGCACGATGACATTACATGTGAATAATATTCAATAGTGAGCGACAACGACGCAAAACACACACACATACACTCACACCCAAACTGAATCGGCGAACACAAAAACGAACAAAAAAAAAACGGCATTCATTGTGAACGAAACGCTGCGGTAAAAATAACTAAATTGCCTTTTGCCACAAAGCACAAATAAACATTTATTTGCCAGTTTTCCATTCAGTATTTCGGTTCGCTATTCGAATCGGGTTCGGTTCAATTCGGTTCGGTTGTTTCGGGTGATTCGTCCGCCTGTCGACATTCATTCACTTTGACATAAAATAAAGTTATTTTCCGAAATAATTTATGCTTTATTTAACAATAATAACAATAATAATAAAATTAAATTATGGAACACAAGCGAGAGAGGGACAGCGAGATACAGAGAGAGAGGAAGCGATACAGTCGAAAATGTCCTCGTTGATGGGATGTGCCGAACGAAAGGAGGAACAAAAGAATGAATGCAAAATATCGTGAGATCGATGCGAATGGCATACCCGCTGCGACAATGGCTCGTCAGCGCCGTCGTCTTCGTCGTTTTCGTCGTTCGAGGCAAAAGTTAACTGAAACTCAACGGTACATTCCCTCACACACACACACACACCCATACAAAACGAGATAGAAGAACACGCTTCTCATTCGGATGGCACTTGACGTCAATTGTGCATGAGTCAGTTGGTTTCGAACAATTGAATGACGGAAATTTAATTTTCGTTTGTTTCAATTTTCAAACGTCAATTTGGTTCTCCATTCAAAAACGAGGCAAATTGGCTTGAGTGGGTTTGACCGTGCAATGGATTCGCCGGTTGAGAGAATCGAATAACTTCTCATCGAATACAAAACTCCACGACGATTGTAAGCAATCGCAAGGAACTTCACTCCGGTTCAACTTCAACCCTCAGCAACGGCGACAATTTTCCATTCGACCGACAATCGAAATTTATGCCTTTGATTTCGTGCGCATTAACGAAATGAGATCACGACAATGCTGTTCGCTAATTGAAATTCCGCTGGTACGTTCGTTGATCAGTTGCCCCGAATGAAGTTTCCAATTCATTTGTTATGCCATTCTAATCGGACAAGAGCCCTCAGATTAAGATGTCTATCGAGACTCGGAATGCATTCAAATAGAACTTGAATGCACCCGCTCGACACCCTCTCGTCCGCCACCAAACTTGAAGCAACTTTTCCAATAATTCAAACCGAAACATTTCGAGGAGAAACTTTTCGCCAAAGAAACTTGTTCCCGGATTGAATCAATAAATTGCATAAAATGGACGCTGTTGGTGACGGCCGATGCGACGTTCCCAAACCGACAATAACAACGAAAACGGGAAAAATCGCATATTCTCGGAATTTCTTCGTCGTCTTCTTTTTCATTTCGTGAATTATAATCTTTTCTTGGAAGAAAGTTACGTCCGAAACGTTCAACAATTTGAATAACCATTCGTCGATAGTCAACGATTGAATTTCAGTGACTGCTGTTCTGACGACAATTGAATGGGAATCGACCGGGGGCGGAAGGGAAAAATAGAGAAATCGAAAGGAGCAAATCCAGTTTGCAATCAAAGTTTCGATAAAGTTTTCTTGCTTTTCTCGCAAGAATAAGCTCTTTGGCCGCTGATTTTCCTTCGTTTTCGACTAACTCAATCCAATTCGACGATTCGGCTTCGTCCAACAATGACGAACGCAATGTGAAGACGAAGCTCATTCCGGTGGTGGTGAACCACAGCGTGGGCCGGTCGAAATGTGATTGAAATTTATGCCTTAATTGATTCACGACGGCAAGTTGCCAGCTTAATATTGCGGTCTGATCAATTCGATTCGAGTTTCATTTCATTTTTGATTAACTTTTGGCCAGAGGTTGTGGTTGCCAATGGCTTCGGAAACGTCACCCGCAATGAATTGACTTGCATGTTGTTGGAATAAACTTCAAAGGAAAATTTGCAAATTTTCAAACTCGAAAATTTTCCATTTGATCTGAGAGTCAGTGGGCTCATCCGTTTGTATGGCCCCGCCGGTCAAGTGTCTCGCACAAAAACGACTCCACTTTCCGAATGATGTGACGCGCGAAATTTCATATGAAAAACTGTTCCAATCCACAAATCACGGCATCAAAACAAAGACCTCTGTTTCCCGTTTTCGTCCATTGTTTTTCCGTGCAGGCGAATCACAGTCGTGGAACATTCGTTTTGATAATGCGCTCATGAATGAAAACGGGGCGCAATGCAAAGCGTTTGGCACACGAATTTGCGATGGGAAAAACACGAAAAAACGATGTGCAAAAACATTAAAAATTCAAACGAGCAACACAAAGAACATGCTGGAACAGTGGAAAAAAATCAACGACGAAAAAACAATGACAGCACCAAGCGAAAAATAAAACCCGATGACGGCAATATGCTTTTAACGTTTTTGTCTGGCCGCCCGTCGTATGGTCGTCCCACTTGAGTCACCGGGGCAATAAAACGGGAATCATTTCTGAATTGCGAAATGTTATTTCAGCGTGCAGATGGCCTCATTAGCGTTATCCGTCTATCCGGTGAACTGGGCGATGGAGGCATGCCGAATGGTCTGCGTCGTTGGATAATTGCATTTCGAATGCATGACAGCCTTTTTCATGCTCCGAATTGCTACATTCCGGTGCGATGATTCGTCTTTGTTTGCCTTTTTCCTTCTTGCAGGCAGATTTTTCGAGAATATGTTTTTCCTTTGTGTATGTTTGTGTGTATGTGTGTGTGTGTCTGTATGTGTGTGTATGTGTGTGTGTGTGTTGAACGAAAGCCTGGCTTCTTTAACAAGCGAGAAAAACGACTTGCATGAATGCATCTCGCATTTGAATGGTTCCGCCCGATGACTGTCGGCGGTTCGGACTGTCGACGAGAGTCCAGCTTCCATCACATTTGCATTGCAAATTGGGTTTTATCTCCAAAGCACTTCATTTAATGCAAATTACGAAATGCTTTATCAAACGGAGTGAGTCATTGCTACGAAGCGATCCTGATTCAGGCTGAATGTCCCGCCACAACAGCGCTCCCAATATTTCGTTGTCGTCTCATGTGTCGCTCGTAAACTGGCGAATAAAATCAATCAATTTTCATTCACTTTAAAAGTCGTCGCAAAAATGCCATTGAACAAATGGCGAAAATCTAAAATTGCGTCGCGACACTCAAATCCACTGTTCCAGTCTCATCTTGTGAATCAGAAAAGAGTGCTTCGCCGTCAACGGAGTTCCTCGCGTAAAAGGATTGCTAGAAGTGGCTTGCACGAGACGCACGAACCGCACGATTCCGTCGTTTGTTTGTTGCCATTTTGCGTCTCAACAACATTTTCGTTGGAACGACATGCAAACTCGTAAAATGTTATCGGGTTCATTCATCGGAACGTGTGTGTGTGTGTGTGTTGCTTCCCATATGCCACCAACTCAAGGCGGCAGACTTCACATTGTGGATTCACATTGCACATTTCGTACTTCATCTACTTCTTCTTCTTCTTCATCTTCGTCTTGTTTTTTTTTGAATTGGTTTACTTTTGTTCTCAACTCATTCCACGCCTCTCTCGATTCCGAGTCGTCAAACGATGTATCGAATAGCGCCACCATTCTCTCTTTCTCTCACTCTGAATAATCTTGAAATTGAATCCGATTTTCGATGCACGGCGTGATTTGATTCGATTGCACCGTTCTCGTCGAATCGGATTATGGTAATTAGCCCTTTTTCCACCATTGCATCAGGTCATGCTGAGTTGGAACAATGCTTTACCTCCCGCTTGGGTGATTTTGTTGGAACAACAATCGCCTCTAATTGGCATGCCAAACGCCCTAGCATCGAATAGCGTCGCCGAGGATGATGATGAAAAAAAAAACCAAATGAATTTCTTGCCAGCTTCTGGTTGAGATAACAAACAACAAATTGCGGGTAATCACCGACGTTGCCTTATTGGCCGTCCTGCAATTGCAGTGGATTGCATTTGGTCAGGAAATCTCTGATAAATTCGTCTCGTTTTTCCCCTTCTTCTTCAATTTGAACTCCGTCCAAAGGCTATTTCTGGCAGGTTTGAATCGAAAGCGCTGCAACAATGTTTCGTAAATTGTTTGTTAAGCATCTTGTGTCGGACAGACGAGAGTTTATTAGCAGCTTACGGCTAAAATGTAACGAACGTCTACGAGACTCTTGCATCGACCACTGTCGGTGCTTTAGGTGCCATTTCAATGCCAACATCGCGCACGTGAACTCCATGGAAATGGCTCGGTGCCTTTCGAAACAGCCCCAATCACATCTAACTGATATTATCTTGCCCCATTCGCATTTCCTTTTTGTTTCAACAACTCGAACACTCAACCGAATTCGAATCAATTGAATGGAAGCGAGAGGAAAAACAAAAAAATTACGTTGAAATCCGAAAGAAAAACACAAGAAATTCTAAATGATGACGAAGACGAGTGGCAAGAAGAAGACGATGTTGCCTTGGCAAAACTGTGTGCCATTCGAAAAAATAGTTGATTTGTTTTATTCAGAGAGAAAGGCACTTGGGCTTCCGCCATTGTTCCATAAGCTTGTTTCGATGTGTTATGATTGCTGTTGGTCGATGGTACTGCTGTTGTTCTTGCCTTTTGGAATTAGAACACGTTGAAAAGAAGTGAAGCTTGACAAAAAAGAAGCATTGCAAACACCAGCCAACAATGGGATGAAAGAGGATTGTTTGAGGCAGCTCAACACATTTAGCCCTACCGGCTTCCGCCCTACCGCCTTCTTGTCAATTCGCTTGAGAATGGGGCCTATTTTAAGGATGGAATCGGATGAATTCGGACAAGTTCGAAGAAATTCGGACAATTTAGAACAAATTACGACAGATAAGAACAAATTTGAGGGAAAAAATCGGACAAATCCGAAAACTTCTTTGAATTCTTCCCGAATGTTTCCGGAACATTTCCGGAATGTTCCGAATTGAAACAGGCCCCGCCTCCTGGCAATCATTTCTTGTTTACCTTCAACCATTGGCCCCTCGTCATCTAGTTATTGCATTTCCATTTCGAATTTGTAATTATTTTTCTCCCTCATCTTCGTCATCGTGATGTTTTTGTCATATTTTTTATTATCGCATCCATTTTGCCTCGAAGGCACAAACAACAAAAACAACATGCGAAAAAACAACTCATTGTCTAATTGTGGACAACATGGAACAGGGAATGAGACCACTTGAAAATGCATTCAGACATTCCAGTTAGTATCATTCAGTCGTCCATTCCATTCTGATGCATTCGCTATATGCCGTCATCGTCATGCATCGTGGCCATTATCCGTTTCGCATGTTGGTTCAACGTTTCATCCAATCTTTTGTTTTCGTTTTATCAAACTTGAAATTCCGAAAATGTTTTATGTCTCTGACATTTGGCCTGGTGTATGCTTTTGGTCTTTGTTGTGTGATGGTGTCCCCAGGGGGGCAAAGGCATGGATGAAGGGCGGAGCAGCGCGGAGAAGGTGAAACCAGGTCATAGATGTATGGTGCGCTTTCTAGCCTCATTGTATTGCTTGTCAAGCAGCAATCCTAATGATGAGAGAGCACATTGTGGGATATTCGTCAGAGAATGCATTCAATTACTTCGAGCCGGAGTAGTAACAATGTGACGATCCGAAGAGCTTACAACTTTCCAAGAATGATCGATTTTGATGAGATTTCCATATTGTGATGATTTTGAAAAGGCATTTTCTATGGACTATCCAGAAATTGTTAAGCTGAGGGTTTCCCAACATCTCGAAAATAGAAAATAATTAATTCTTTTCATTTCTTGAAATATTCCAGATTCGGACAGTGTGCTGGTGCATGTCATCAAAAGCGAGAATCGTGCAGCGATGCAACATGAAAACAATGCCAGCACGACGGTTACACCATCGAGTCAAATTCTATTGATTGGTCTTTTGCTCAGCTTTTGTTTAACGCTGACATCAACGACATTGACAAAAAGCCGACCATCCACGAGGATGAATGGCATTGGTGTCACTTCGAGAGTAGCCGACCACCGGAAAATTACATCAAAAACGGAACGCTGCAGCAATTGGAAAGGCAGCCAGAATGGTTTATCAACTCATCCCGCCGATTCTCCTCAAAAGCAACAACAACATAGCCATCTCAGCTGGATAAATTCACCGTTAAGATGGATAGAATGGTTTTCGCTGCGAGAATTGCGGCATCACAAGCAGTGGTGGTGGTCGATTTCAGCCAAACAAATTGCATTAATGCATCATTCTATGGCATTTGAACGGAAGTCATGCTGTTGCATCGACCATTCATCGATCGACAACAACATCAACAGTGGCAACGTTGGTCAGATTAAAGCAAACATTGACGCTGCTTGTTGTTTGTTCATCAGTTTCATTTATTTTGTTTGCAGATGACATTTATTACTGTATTTGTTATTGTTTGGTTTCGCTTATTAATAACCGAAGCTGAGAATTTTGTCAGACAGACACGCATACTTACACTATCGCACACATACACACAGCGACATACACAGACACCCACTCATACGATAACAATGGCACAGTTAGATTTGAAGCAAAATCATCCATCATTAAACTCAGATATCCGATGATCATGTCGGACGCATCAATGGCCTGAGCAATGGCAACGGTCATAGTGGCTGCTATTTGACATGCTTGTCGAGCACAACCGCAAGCAGACATATAACCCAGGATGGCATATTTCTAATTATGACAGTGATTAATAATCGACAGTGGTCGAACAAAATTAGAATGGATTGAATGGAGATTCTTTGGTCAACGATTGAATCAGTGAATGATGATTCGATGGTTAGTGAAATGGTCTGATCTCTGAGACCGGAAGTGGAGAGAACGCATTTTGATAAAAGACGTTTCCTTTTGTTCTTTTCATATCTAATCCACAATCATCGCTAAGACGATGTTTAGCATGTAATCATTAGAAATTTAATGGAATTATTCTATATGAAAGATGTTAATCAGAACCGACACAACATTCACCCGAAACAAATTACTGGAGGCACTGACCGAGGCACATTGAACCAACCGCACAGTTGTCCTCAAAAGTTTAGTCGTTTTATGTCGTCAAAAATCATAATATTATGCCTGGTTCATTCGGGGACGCAAGATGACGGCCTTCGGATGAACATTCACAACGCCTTGGGCGTTGTTAACGATCTAAATTAATTGAATTTATTATTTAAAAAAAACCAAAAAAAAAAGTAAGAAATTAATAAAACACCGAAGAGAAACCGTTCTTGCTGGCAAAGGCAAAATGAAGAAAGAAAAGAAATTTTCTTTTCCACTTTGGTTCGGTTGGATGGGGTTTCCTTCAGCTCTTTCTCACGTCGATGTTCACCGTTGATTCATTAAAAACTTTCATGTTGAATTTGTAAATAAGATTTATGCATAAAATGGAATGCTCTTAGCTAGGACTTGATGGTTGGCATGGGACCTCCACATTGTTAAAGAAGATGTGGATGAGGCATCGAAGCGAATGTTTCTAATTGATTCAACTTGAGAATGAACCGATACCGAAACTCTAAGGAGAGACTATTACTTGGTCAAGTGTCAGCTCGAGATATTACTAAACGAATAAAACAGTAATTGGAAATGCATGCGATGATTTGATATTGAATGAAATTTTTTGTATATACAGACATGTTTATTCTACGTTTTAATCAAATTGCATAGGTTTAAGTCAATGTTGTGTTGGAGGCGAAACTTTGGCATAAAGTGGACACCCATATTATATTGATAAATGTTGATCAAGTGTTTTATGGAAAGAGTATGTAATGTTGATTAGATATTGAATTAACTGAGGATGGCCCATGGGCAAATGTAAATTGGACGTAAATTCTGTAAGAGGAACATAAACAAGACAATTTTAAGCAAAACAAAAGCAAAACAAATCGATTCGACAAATAAATATTATTATGTAAAACTGAGATATGAATATTGTTTCCTTTGGAGTGGCTGGCCAATGCTTTGGCTGAGAGGTTTGAGGGTTCATCCATCGAATAATTTCGAAAGTTAAAAGATACGTGACTGCTTCCACCTACCAATCGTTCCTCACCCACTCCCACACCCACCACATCCTCCCTCTTCATTGCGATTACTAATTCATCCCACAAAGCCGTTAATTTGCAGGTAAATTTCTCCGAAAATCTAAATTGCAAATAACCAATTAATGAGATCATCCATTTCTCTCTGGAATTTAATTCAAGAATGAATTTCTTGAATAATTTCGATTCGTTATAAATGAGTTTCGTTAGTGTTTCGATCAGATTTCCACCCATTGAAATTGAAACGGGATATCGACGATATTGAAAATATCGAAAACCGACTTGAAGCTGTCGCTTATCAATTACGGACATGAAAAATTCATCGCAATGACGCGAATGGCAAGTCCACAGGCGTGCCACCGTTACAAACCCCCGGCCATTAGGCAATTTGTTGCGTCGTTAATTAATGGCAACCCTTTTTTGCACAAAGAAAGGGGCTGCATTAATTAAATAATTCATTTGAATTAATTTTTCGCTTCTCTCTTCTTTTTTTGCTCTTTCTCTCTCTCTCTTTCTCTATCTCTTTCTCTTTCTTTTTAACTTTCTCTATATACTATTTCTCTTTCTCTACAACTAGCTCTTCCTCGTTCTCTCTCTCTCTCTCTCTTTATCTCTCTTCCTCTCTTTTTGTTACACTTTCTCTTTCTCTCACACGCACACAATGCTGCCAACTTTTCTACTACTTCGACAGACGAATTAACAATTAGATTCAACTGAGTCGAGTGAACGGTAATAACAGTTAATGCATTTAAATTATTCGAAATGGCGAAGAAGAAAGGTGAAAACAAGTTTTTCTTTGCTTGCCTTTGTCTTTGTTCGTGTTGGTTTTGTTTGCTGTACTTGCTTTCATTGTTGCTGGTTGCTTGTTGCTATTGTTGTTGTTGCATTCCACAGTAGCAGAATTGATAATTATGTAGCGTTGTCAAGGAAAATTAATTCGTTCAGTGAAATGAAATGAAGAAAACATTCCTCTTTTTGATTTTCTCGAATAAATTCACCTTACAAAAACTAGGAAAATCTGCGAGCAACTCAAGTCGAAATGGCAAACTTGCAAAGCTCCGCTTTTTATTCAGTAAACGTACAAAGACTGTCATTTCTTTGAAGTTTGTCTTGAAACATTCTGAAGATGACGTAATTCATCAACTTATTAATTCAGCGTTTAATCATTGCCTTTCCGACGAGACGATGACGATATGGTGGAGATGGTAATGAATCGTCGTTGATGATGATAGCGACAAGGACGACGAGTAAAACGGGAATGATACAAAAAAACAGTCAAAAACTTCCCCATTCAGCAATATCAACTTCAGCCACGCTTTAAACAAAACAAAAATCTGATTGCCCTCTCGCGTAACTCATTCGCTACGACGCTTCTACTCCGCTGGCACATCATCGGAAACGGTCGTTTAAATGCCAAACGGATAAACAGCAATTGTTTGCGTGCATCAACGTTTCAATAATACGCTCTGTGACTCGAATCGCATTAATATTTTAATAGCATCAACATTGAGCGTGTTTGGATTTTCGAATGTCAGTCGTGGTTTCGACGCGCTGCGAAATCTATCGTTGAAAATGTGTTACGTAAGAATGCGACCAGACGCTTTTTCGGTGGTAATTTGCGATTCTCGCAACGCAACCGATTTGGAAATCTTTCAAATCGAAAATCGTTGTTGAAATTGAATTATCAAAATTCGATAGTGGACCCGGATATTCATCACCTTGCCGTCGGGTTGATGGGCAACGAGGAAGGTGGCCATGAAGCAGAATGGCATCGATGGCATCCGAAACGGACACCCAAATTTACATTTTAGATGAACGAATTATTCACCGGGAAGGCCAGGTAGCTGACGCACACACTGTAGCAATCCAAATCCTACCAGCATCGACCTCCTTCAATTCAATGTGATTCAAAAAATATGATAATTCGTTTGGTACTTTCTTCGTTTTTCGGGGCGCACACAACACAGGCAAACGGGGAAAATATTCCATTTGGAACATGTCCGCCATCTTTCAACGTCACTCCGACACTATTCGATGGCATTGCATGACACGGGCTTCATTGTTTTCCCTACCGTACTTTCACTAGTCTTGCCGTTTTCATCAGTGTTCTTGTCGTCGTGTTCGCCGCCTTCGTCGTCCTCGTCGTATTCGTCGTCTTCGTCCTCGTCACTGTCGTCGATTCGTCTTCGGTAAACATTTACATAATGTCAAAACGACGAGTATGGAAATTGCTTTTTCGGAGTTCTGTGATGAAATGGTGGCCCAAACTCTGAACCATTCATGCCATCGCCGTCGATGTCGTCGTTGTCGTTCTTGACATTCACATCATGTTTTGTGTATGTGTGTGTGTCTTTCCTTAACTTTTGACCTGCTGCCAGCTCACCAACTTCACCTAAGCTCTATTGTTTCAACGAACGAACCGTAGGCCACGAGGGGTGGCTGAATCAATGCTGGGTCGGGGCGACGGTGAAAAATTCATATTTCGCCAGCAAAACGACAAAATGAGAAATTCCATCAACTTTGTTAACTTTCAACTTAAAAACGGTTGGGCCACATTTTCTGTGCAAATAAATTCGTGAACGAGAACAACTACATTTTAATAGATGAATCGTTTCGTCTCGCCCTGACACTAGCTCTCCGAGAGAAACGGATGATCATGAATTGGTTTTGATGGATTTTGGCTTTTGAAAGTCGGATAAATGAAATGAATTTTCCCAGCTCACCGGAAGGCACACTGAATGAATCGAAACAAAACCATGGACATTCTCGACAAAGATGGAATGTTTCAGGTGATTGACTTCCCCGCAGAGTCTGTTGCGCGACAGTGGAATCGCCCTCATGAGCTAACCTCCATGAACTCGCTGAGTCGCAGACACACACCGAATGGCATGTACCCTGTCTTATCAAACGATGGATGTGTCCCCGCAGTGATAACCATCAGCGGGTTGAAAGGAAAAAAAATGGCAAAAAAACCGAATCCTCTGAAAAGCTTCGGCCGCGACAGCAAGCAAAAGCATCATCAGTCGGTGGCAGCGTAACGCATGACAATAATAATATTCATTTTTCAGTCGGTTCGCATTAAAAAGCAAGCCAGCAGACGCGGTGATGTTTTTGACAAAGTCAAAACTGTTTGTTTTTCTTTGCATTTTGCGTTTTATTAAATCAGACGCTGTCATTGTTGCCGTTATCTTCGTCCCGGTTGTTTTCAATTGCGCCGTTGTTGTTGCTGTCTCACTCAACCGTTTGTAAAACATCGTTTGCATTCCTCTTGCATGCTCATCGCACGGTGCTACAGTCAATTATTTTTCCGTTGACGATGAAAAGCAGTAATTTGCTTTGCAAAATTTTCACACCTTATTTTCGTCTGTGCTCACTTTGTGAGCCTTCATTTCGCCTTGGCTATTTTTCCTGCACTCTTCTCTCATTCTTCTCGCTTCGGTCGTGCTCTCGTTTCCTTAATCTTTATGAGCATCAAAAATTGTTTTTCGGATTGTGTTTTCTTTAGCGTTTGCAATTTGATGGGCAATTCCAGTGTGGGGTTGCCTCCGGTCGCCTGGATGCCATGCCAGCTGGCTGGTAGCGAATGGTGGACCCTGTTCGACAAAATGAAATTACTAATCCAAAAATTTCGAATAAATTTCCAGAGCATTAACCAACAACGGACCGAAAGATAGGCAAACCGTTGAGCATTTAAGCAGGCATCCGTGCAAAATTCAAAGTGTGGGAATTTCTCGGCAATTTTTCTCGTTTTGTTTTTTTCCGTTTTTTTTTTACTGGAAAATGCTTCTCCCCTTTTTTTTCTGCTGTTTGTTTGATTCCATTTTGCAATAATTAAACATTTTTCATTTTGGCGAGTTCGGTCGACGGGCGCTCTGTTTTTATGATGGTCGAATATCTTGAGCTGTTCGATAGCGAATGACGAACGGGCAAAGGCCATTTTCTTCGGCACTTAAATCGTTTCATCCCTTCAATAATTCACCTCTCCCGAAAGATAAAACCTCATTTATGCCATTCGGCGCGAGATGAGGCCTACGGTTGTTTGATAATAGACGCACGTAATCGACCGATGGACCGACCAACTGGCTGGAATATTGATCATTGCATTTCTCCCTGGTGCGCTGCTCGTCAGTCAGGGGCAAATTGAAAAATTTCTCGTCTTCGTCCTTCCACATCGTTTTCCCTGCTTTTCCGTTGGCTCGTTTTTCTCTCGTATCTCATCAAGTTTGTCTGAAAAATTGCTTTCGATCAAATATTTATCGATGGGATTCCGCACCAAAATCGATACGAACAAAGCAAAACGATGGAAGCATTTAAAAAATATGGAATTCCTTTTCGCAAATTTTCCAAATGAATCATCATCCTGATGATTGTGGAATGTTTATTTAGGTTTCGTCTGTAGACTGAATTCCATTTGAATCAGTCGATTCGACTAATTGTCTACGATGCAAATGTTGCCAATTTCTAGTCTCAACAAACGGCCTCGATTCAGAAGCTCTCCGTGCTCTTCCAGTTAGCTACATGGGCATGGACATCAGGAACGTGGTAAGAAAGACAGGAGGAGAAAGGGGCGAGCAGAAGCAGAAACATACAAGGACAGGACATACAAGGAATTTGATGTGTCGATTCGATGGGAGCAAATATTATTTAATTTCCGAATTGGATGAATGTGGGACCGGCATCGCGCCTCCGTCACCACCAACAGCAGCAGTAACATCAACAACAATAACAACAAGTGTTTGTGTTTTTTTCTCAATTAATGGGAATGACCAACGACGGCACAACAAACTAGGCCATGGCGGATGCGCTACGCAAATTTTTCATTTTCTTTCATTTTCATGCAGAGGACAGGGGACATACAGGAGATCAATACGAATCAAATGAAACCATTCCTGACCAAATCCATTTACGGGAAAGGCAAAAACCAACCTGTCCACAGGTCCACCTCTTGAAGGAACAGGTCGTGGACAGGTCGGTTTTTGCTTTTCCCGTGGACAGAATTAGTCAAGATTGGTTTCATTATATTCGTGTTGATCTCCTCGTCATTTTGAATGCAAGATCGGCCAGATCGGAAAGAAAAAAATTCATTCGATATTTTTGCCTTGCCCGTCGATTCCGATCGTAGCAAGCTAAGGGAATAGACGTGTTTTATTTCGCTCTCTTCGAAAAGAATTTTGCAAAATTTTATTAATTCGATATTTTTGAATAAAATTAAAAAAAAAAAAAAATCTTCAAGAATGTCAAGGCGCAAACCGCGAACAAGAGATTTTGAACCGATAGGGCCGCATTTGACGCAATATCTGGCATTCTCTCAGATGATATCCGATTATACTGGACAGCAAAAAGCCAAGGAAGACGAGGAGAAGAAGGAAGCTGAACCAGAAGTGATCAAAGCCAAGAAGGAAGCGGTGGAGAAAAAATCCAGTGTCAGCTGCAGCAGCGGAGGAGTATCAGTGGAAATGCCGTCGACCAGTGGAGAGAGAGAATCGAGTCAGTCGTTGGCGTTGCCGCCACTTCATCCACCATCGATGACAAACCAATCGCGACGAGAACCAGAAGGAAGTCGACAAATCTTGACAATATGACACCGTTCAAGAATCTGAAGACATTCAGCTTGCCGTCAAGCAGCACCGGAGCTTTGAGGACGCTTGCCATCATCACCATCAAAGACGCACCAGTTGATGATGACAAGCCCATTTCATCGAGGACCAGAAGGGAGTCGATAAATCCCGACAAGATGACTGCCGATTCAACGATTTTGGATTTGGAGATCGCAGCCGCAACCAACACCTCTAACATGAGCAACACTTCAAACGCAAGCGCAGATGATCTCTACACGACGACCCTTGATGATCAATCGGATTGCCATGGGTTCACGAAGGCGGCGTTGTCAAAGCCAAACCGAAAATCAAGAAATTGGAAAAGGCGCTGAAAAAGAAAAAGAAAAGCGTGACATTTCAAGGAGAAGGACGTCCTAAACCCGATTACAGTCGCCTCGCATCGCGCAGCCAGCCGCCCATGGTCTGCTCGGGTGACGAAGCATCGTTCATCCAAACATGAAATGTTTTGAAAATTGAAATTCACCGTCAAGCGTCTGAACGAAGGCTTTCGTAATTATGCTGAGAATCTGGATTCAAAGGAGCGAATCGTGGCCAAATTAGAAGAAATCGGCATTGAATTCTTCTCATACTGCGACAAATCGGTGCGAATCAGACGACTTTTGGCCAGGGGCTTCGCAAGCGAATGGAGCGAGGAAATGATTTTGATAAAACTCCGTTCAGCAAACATGACAAACATCGAGTGGCTGAGTGTTTCCCGGTTATCTACGAAGGCAGCGACAGCGGCAGGGGTGCGCTCTACAAAATCAATTGCGTCAGCCGAAAGGGTGCGGGCGAGCCCCTCAAAGTGAAAAACATCGACGGCCTGCGGATATTCCTGGAGCCATTCAGATCATCAAAGAACGTGATTGCTCAATGCTGGCGCTGTCAAAGATTGGGCCACATTTCTACCAACTGCCGGATGACAAAGCGATGCATGAAATGTGGAAAAAATCATTTCAAGTCCGGCTGTCCTGCTTCTCGCCCTGGAGGGTCAAAATACTTGAAATGCCCGCTGTGCGGCGGTTCACATCCATCAAACGCAAAGAATTGCATTATCCGTCAAGCAGCGGAGAGGAAAATTCGCATCAAGAAAGCAACGATCAGTCGCCATAAGAAAAATCAAGAAAGTATGGAAGTGGGGCCCCAATTGAAGGAAGTCGCGACATCGGCAGTAAGCCTTGGTTCGTTTATCAATCCAGCGGTAATTCCAGCCTACACCGATCAGACGGGAAGAACGGACATGAATGCGCCTGCGACAGAATCTGCACTGGATATCACGACTTTCCAATTATTCGGAAAATCATGGAAGTTGGCGCTGGCGACAATATGGGAGTTCGAATGCCAATTCGAAAGTGCACCAGAGCACGAACGAAAACGCATGATGATGAACTTTGTTGCAGGAGGGATGGCTAAAAGCGTTGGCAACATGATGTAACGTAAAGGCAAAGAATTTCGTCAAGTACCTCGCGGTGGAAACGGAAAAATACCATTTATTGTTTTCGAAAAATGTTCAAATAAAAAATTTTCTGAAACTGAAACTGCCTTGCCCGTCGACTGGGCCGAAATATCGAATGAAATTTTTTTTTCTCCGATCTGGCCGATCTTGCATTCAAATTGACGGGGAGATTCATACGAAGTGAATGAAACTGAACTTCGCCAAACGCACGGCTGGCGCTCGCTGCAAGGGACTTTGGGCAATTCCCAATCATGGAAACTTCAGTCGATTTTGTCTTTCAAACAAGATTCAGTACTTGAAACGTCAAAAATGTCAAAATGTTTGAAAGCAAAATCAACTTTTCGAATGCACTCGCCAGGCCTCTGCATAATGCATACAAACCACGCCAAAGCTGTTTGATGATAAAAACGAACATTTTTCACGAAATTGTTGGTTTATTTGAATAAAAGAAAGAAAATGACAGAATATAAGATTGAGAATTACAATTACAATTCAAAAAAGGATATCTACGAAGTCGGGGCCAAATTTCCGCTGCAAAGCGGCCCGCACCTGCCCCAACTCGCTCAGGAGCTGGTCTCTCCGGCCTCCGATCGGCACCATCATTGAGTCGGCCGTTCTGGTTCGGTGCGCCTCCTTCAACCGGG